>BQNB010010226.1:2674-18833 GCA_026074375.1 Tanacetum coccineum
TTGGAAGCAGATTGATTTCATGGCAGTGCAAGAAGCAAACTGTAGTTTCTAACTCTACTACTGAAGCAGAATATGTGGTTGCTGCTAGTTGTTGTGGACAAGTACTCTGGATTCCAAATCAAATGTTGGATTATAGATACAATTTCATGAATACCAAGATTTTCATTGATAATGAAAGCACCATCTGCATTGTTAAGAATCCAGTGCTTCACTCAAAGACTAAGCACATTGAGATTAGACATCATTTTATTAGAGATTCCAATGAGAAGAAGCTTATTCAGATGATTAAGATTCATACAGATCAGAATGTTGCAGATTTTCTCACAAAAGCATTTAATGTTGGCAGATTTCAATATCTAATTACAAGTATAGGAATGCTTAATCTTTGAAGTATTGTTTGAGGGGAGGTTAATTATGTTAATATGCATTGGATTATGCACAAATAATGCTTGAAATGAAATGGAACAACAGCTAATGATAAAATTCAAGTTAGTACTGTTAGCCTAACTTACTACTGGTAAGCATAATTAGTACTGCTGTTGTAATTAATACTGTGAGCATTGAGAGAAAGCAAAAATAGAAAGAGAGAAAAAGTGAGCTAAAAGAATTGAGAGATGTGTAAAAATAAAAACAGATAGAGTGAATTGGTGAGCTAAAAGAAATGAGAGAAATTGGTGAGAATGAAAAATAGAAAGAGAGATGTGTGAAACAAAAATAGAAAGAGTGACTTTGTGAGCTAAAAGAATTGAGAGAATTGGTGAGCTAAAAAACAGAAAGAGAGATGTGTGACATAAAAATAGACAGAGTGATTTAGTGAGAAAACGAATTAAGAGATATAGTGAGAATAAAAATAGAAAGAGAGCTTGTGAGAATCAAAATTGATGACGAGAATGCTTTTTGGAACGAAATTGAGGTTAAATCTGGTAACTCAAAAGTTAGTACTGCTGAGCATTACTTAGTACTGTTAGGCTAAACTTAGTACTGCTAGGCTACCGTTAGTACTGTTTAGGAATAACAGATATTTAGAAATTAAATATAGCTGTTTGAGATAATTCTGCCAATTACTTCACTTATAGGTTTCCTTATTCTAGATAATTCATAATCTTTCATTAAATCACAATATTTCTTCAAGATAAATTCAGTCGGTCCAATCAAAACCTCAAGTGATATCTATTTAATCTCACTTGACTTTGCCAAACATACATACTCTTATACACGATAATAACCCAGAACTCTAATAGAACTTTTCTCAATCAACAATGGCGAATTTGGAATTATGTGACATACACAACATGGTCGCCTACTTGAAGAAACCAGAGGGAAGTGAAGAATTTCACCAAATAGTGGATTTTCTCAATGCTAGTCACATAAGGTATGCTCTTACAGAAAATCCCACTATCTATGTTTCTCTCATCAAACAGTTTTAGGAAACTGCTACTGCCAGAACACTTGATACTAGAGAAGTTGAATTAACTGCTACCATAGATGACAAAGTTAAGATTGTTACTGAGGCATCCGTTAGAAGGCATCTCCAATTAGCAAATTCTGATGGTATTAGTTCTTTGCCAAGTACTGAAATCTTTGAACAACTTTCCTTAATGGGGTATGTGTCAACTTTAGACAAATTGACCTTTTAGAAAGGACACTTTTCCCCACAATGGAGATTTCTCATCCATACCATCCTACATTGTCTAAGTCCTAAGAAAACCTCTTGGGAACAATTCAGTAACAATATAGCAACTGCTATTATTTGCTTGGCCACTAATAGGAAATTTAATTTTTCTAAACTAATTTTTGATGGTATGGTGAAAAACTTAGATAGAAAACACAAATTTTTAATGTATCCAAGATTTATTCAGGTGTTTTTGAATAAGCAAAAGAGTCTGCTTAAACCTCACACTAGACTTTATATTGCTCCTACATACACTTAAAAACTTTTTAGCAATATGAAGAGGGCTTCAAAGGGTTATTCTGGGAGAACATTCCATTGTTTCCTACAATGATTGTTCAGGGCCCAGTTGTTCAGGGTGAAGGATCAACACACCCAGTTGAGTCCTATCACACACCCACCAGTACTCCATCAACCTCATAACCTCCAATTTCACCAACATCTAGGAGAACTATTAGATAGGAATCTATGGTTCCTTAGCCCAGATCTCCTACTCAGACCCATGTTGCAGATGAGGCTGCTTTTACAGGTGTGGATGTCAGATATGGAGGGGCTGCCACTACTGTCACTGGTTTAGAAGCAGGACAGGTCAGTGGTAACATTGATAAGACCCCTACCATGCCCCAAGATTCACCTCTCCCAAGAGTTAACACACTTGGAAGTGATGAGGGCAGTTTGACACTTCAGGAATTGACGGTTTTCTGTACAACATTGTCAAAGAAAGTGGAGAGCTTAGAGACAGACTTAAAGCAGACCAAGCTAACATATGGTGTTGCTTATACTAAGCTCATCAAGAAGGTGAAGAAGTTAGAGAACAAAGTTAAGTCCAACCAAGCTAGAAGAAGGGCCAAAATTGTTGTTTCTGATAATGAAGAAGCTTTGGAGGATCCTTCCAAACAGGGGAGTAAGATATCTAAAATTGATCAAGATCCTACAATCTCACTGGTACAACATGATGCAGAGATTCAGGGGAGGCAAGAGCATGACATGGAGTTTAAATTTGATCTTGATGCTGCTAAGGATGTCAGTACTGCTGAAGAGGATATTAGTACTACTAAGCCAGTTTCTACTGCTGGTGCAGTAGTTACTATTGCTAGTGTTGATGTTTCTACTGCTACTGTTAGTATTGCCAAAGACAAAGATAAAGGTATAATGGAAGAATCTAAACCTGTACAGACTAAGATAAAGCTGCAGCAAGAACAAGAAAGACTTGGTTATAAAGCAGCTCTGAGATTACAAGATAAACTTGAGGAAGAAGAAAGGCAGAGGATTGCCAATGTACAAGAAGCAGCTAGCTCTTTTAATATTGAAGAATGGGATGACATACAAGCTATAGTTGATGCTGATGAAGAGTTAGCACAAAGGTTACAAGCAGAGGAAAGAGAGAAGTACTCTAAAGTTGAAAAAGCAAGATTGCTTGCAGAGCTTATCAATCAGAGAAAAAGGTATTTTGCTGCACAAAAAGCTGAAGAAAGGAGGAATAAGCCACCCACACAGGCTCAACAGAGGACCTATATGTCTAATTATATTAAGCATATGGGAGCTTATACACTACAGCAGTTGAGAAGTTATTCTTTTGATGAGATCAAGAATCTGTTTGAAACAACAATGAGGAGAGCACACACTTTTGTTCCAATGGATAGTGAGATTAAAAGAGCAATTCCTGTATTAACAGCTGGAAGTTCAAACAGAGATGCAGAAGAAGAACTTGCTCAAGAAAGTTCAAAGAGAAAAAAAGACTAGAGAAAGCTCAGTATCAGTTGAAGAACCAAAAGATAAAGAAGAAGAACTGTCACAAGAAAGGCTACAGCAAATGATGATAATAGTTCCAAAGCAAGGAATGAATGTTGAAGCTTTACAAACTAAGTATCCTATAATTGACTATGAGATTTACACTGAAGGAGCTAGGAAGTACTGGAAGATCATTAGAGTTGGAAATCATATTAAGGTATATTAATTCTTTGATGATATGCTGAAAGCATTTAACAGGGAAGACTTAGTAAAGCTGTTGAGTCTGGTAAAAGAGAAATTTAATTCAATAGAACCAACAAAGGACAAAGAAAGAGAGATATGGGTTGAGTTGAAGAGATTGTTTGAACCAGATACAGATGATGAGTTATGAAAGCTTCAAAAGTATATTCATGATTTAACTTGTAGGCTATATGATTCATGTAGAGTGCATCATGTGTCTACAAAAGAAGGAATAGACATCTACATGCTGATAGAGAAGGAGTATCCATTATCAAGAGGAACTCTTACACAAATGCTGGTTGCAAAGCTCTTGGTGGAACAAGATAATGAGATGTCCTAAGAACTCCTTAGAAAGATATTCATGCAGGTTGAAAGACCAAGAAGATGAAGTGTTTGGAAGAATCCTCTCAAAGAACAAGATTTTAATTCATAAAACTTGATGATTTGGAGGTAAATCACAAGTTTAGAGGAGAATTGTTGGGAATTAAAAGTCTTCATACTTAGTACTGCCAAGCCAACAGTTAGTACTGCTCAAGTTACAACTGCCAGTACTAACCAGTTAGTACTGCTAGAGTAAGTTAGTACTACCAGTACTAACTTAAGACTGCTGCATGAATATTAAGACTGCTGCATAAAGATTAAGACTGCTAAAGAGATAAAGACGTATCAAGAGATTTATATTGACTTATTCAGTGTATATCTTATAAAGTTAGAAGATTTGCTTGATATCTATTAGAATTGTAGAAGATATGTAGTTATATTGTAAAGGACTCCTTGGTGTATAAAAGGTGGTCCTAGGTTATGGTTATATATATACACATTCATATACATTCATATGTTTTTTTATATAGCTTCAAGGTTGTAAACCCTAGTACTACATAGAGTACTCATATTGTTGATAATAATAATATTGGAGCTTTTCAGTGATGTCATTATTCATACATTGTTCATGCAATTTACTATTTCATTAATATTCTTCTAAGTATTAAAGAGTAGATTCCACATACTCTTTAGTATTCACAAAGTTTCTACCATAGTTGTTTTGGATTTATCCAAAGTAACTTAACCTTTACAAGCTAAGGAATCGATCTTAAATTCGGATCAACAAGACATATTGGTATCAAAGCCTCGGTTATAGGGAACTAGGTTGCATTAGTAGGCCTAGACTATAGCCATTGCATCATATACATTTCCCGTGCTAAATCACTAAACCGTCATACATGCTTATTTACTTTAACGGTTTCTAAATCAATACTAAAAAAATTTCTAAGACATTGTGAATGAAACAATTGTCTCATTTATTTCTAAGACATTATGAGTGAAACAATGGTCTCGTTTATTTCTAAGACATTGTGAGTGAAACAATGGTCTCATTTATTTCTAAAACATTATGAGTGACACAATGGTTTCTAAAACTTTTTCAAGACTTTACATAATACCATTTTAGATGATATTGAAACCCGTCACAATCTGTCGATCCCAATAGTTACCTTACTATCCAACTCCGAGTTTGAACACTAGTCATATACTTTCGAAATACCAACGACGACTTGTTACCCACCGTCTAGAAACTTGCTGGTTAATTAGAACACGAGTTTAACCTGCCGCCTCGTAACACACCGCCTTGGAACACCTACTTTTGGGACACAACTTTATAACACCTTATTCTTCTTTACTTATTGCGATTTGAAGGAAACATGCTGCTAAGAAGACAACCTCTAAGTTCGGCAGATATTGAATGACTTATAGCCTAAGTGGCTGACATGCATTTTCACCTAGAGCAGAATGAGATCTGAGATACCGAGAACGAAGCACGAATAACAGCACAGCCAGCAGCCCCCACTTTAGATAGAGAGTCTCGACCATCCTAGTTATCGATGTCCTCTTATTTAAAACATTTCTTTGAGAACTATTGATGAATTGTTCAGATCATGGTATAAATATATCTACTCTCTCTTCAAGCATTAATTGTTCATTCAGTTATTCTACCTATCTCATTTAGCATTCTTAATATATATATATATATATATATATATATATATATATATATATATATATATATATATATATATTGTTCCTTTGATATGTTCTTCTTTCGGCCAATGATATTAGTTCCCTCGTTTGCATCGATTAATTATACGAATGACTCTCCATAGTTATTCTGGTTCGTAGTAGGTTAGAACAAATGACCTTTTACATTCATTCTATTGATTAGATGATTCTTTACGTTCACCCTTTTTGATCGTTACTATGTTTGTAAGGATATTCTCGATACTTGCTATTTTTTATGATCTATTGATTCTTTCGTTTGCATTCATCGATGGTCATTTGCTTCTTTGTTCGTAAGAATATTTAATCTCTCCTTTTTAAGAATTATTTTTTCATAAAAATATTATAGTTAATATAACCTCTTTGCATTAACATCTACTTCTTTTGGAGATTATTACTTTTCTTTGTTTCCTCCGTTCACGTTGATTATTGGTATAAAGAATCATTTTTCAATCTTTATGCATATTGTTACTCGATATGTGCTTCTTTAATCGTCAATATGATATGTTAGTTCTTCGCTTTCATGACATTTGATCCGTATCTACTTGCACATTGCAGCCATTATATATATGTTACCTATTATTTGATTCGATATTCGTTTGCTACCCTATTTGATTATTTCAATGAAACCTTCAAACTCATTTTAACACATAACCTGGAGCTAGGAGCTATAGTCTTCACACTAAAGATCTGGAGACACTACCTATATGGTACAAAGTACACAATGTTTATCGACCACCAGAGCGAACAAACTATACAGACTATTAGGTCGTATATATTGAATCACACCAAAAATCACAAAGTAGATCACTCTTAAATCTCTAATGGCGTATGATACCACTTGTTAGGTGGTAGATATTGAATCACACATTAATTCGGTTAAGCTTGAGAGAATAAGAGAGGAAGGCAAGTTTTACTAATTTTCAATTTTATAAAAGAGGAAAAGAGAAATGAGGGAGGAATGTGATTACAAGCCTTAACCTCCTTCATTAGATGAAGGAGGTATTTATAGAGTGCTAAGCACCCTTCCTTATTTTCTAATATTTGCTAACTAGTCCCTAATCTTTGGTATGTAAGCTATTTTTGACTTAAGCTTACATTACCTTATTACATGACTAACTATTACATATAAAATAAAGTCTAAACATTACTAAATTAAATAAACCACTAAAGTATCACAATCGACACTTTTTCAATCCTAGCAATCTCCCCCTATGTGTCGATTATACGGGTCAATCCCTTATTGATCCGAGTGGTCTTCCATTTATGTACATTTCCCAACGTCTCATCTGATCACGATGCTTCAATCGATCTTTAATGTCTTCTTCATAGAATTGTAGATATTAAGCATCTGCATCACTAGGACTTGGGTTGGCATACCCATACTTCACATCCTTGTTGTACTTCTTCAACTTTTCCAAAACTCTTTTCAATGTCGCATCATAAAACTTAGGATTCTCCTTATGAATCATCACTCTCTTTTCCTTCTTGATGTTCTCATAGATCATACCAATTAGCGGTTCAGAAGTGATGGAAAATAGTTTCTTTCTTTCAATACTAGGGAATGTGATTGTTAAAGCAGTGAGGTTGACTTTCTGCTGGTAACTCTCCATGCCTAGCTAGAAATCATGTACTCTTTCCCAGATAACTGTGCTTCTGATAAAGACGGACAATGATCCCATCAACCTAGTTTCTTTATAATCTTTCACTTTGCTATTTACACATAACAGATACAAATCTTTAATGTCATTCTTGTTGAGGTATTTGTAATCTGGTTCTGTGATTGGATCAATCTTTCCATTAGCTCTGCTCACTATAATCTGTTATAAACTTATGCTCATGACCCAATTCATATGAAGTTCTGATTACTTTAAGGATCTTTAATTCTGAGTAAACTTCTTTAGGTTTGTCTCTTTTCTAGTTTTTGCCTTCTAATGTGGTCTTGCTTTGCCCATAGATTCTTTCAATGTTCAACACTATATCGAGCATACACGTTAAACCTTCTGATATTTTTACTCACCCATCTTAAAGTTCGTTCTTTGATATCATTATCAAAAAATGGAACTTCAGGATACTTGTGCAATGATAGAATATACTTCTTTGGTCCTGAGTTATCATACTTTAAATAGAATAGGTCTTATTTCAGCAAAGTCATTGGTGGAGCTTTTGGATCTCTTTGACAACTGCGATAAACTGGAGTTGGTTTCTCTGGAGTTAGTAAAGACAACCTTTCCTTCTTGCTTTCCTAAACAATGTCATTCTTTAGATAGTTATGCATTTGATCTACATGATAATGATGCTCTTCTCCTGAATTGCATTGTTGTCTCACCATATCATTAATAGCTTACTACAGTTAATCTTCATCAATCTCTCCTGATATTTCTTCCATAAGTTCTAGTAATACTTCCTCAGTAGGAACTACATCATCATCTGTTCCAAAATCATCTACCCACGCATCAAATTCATCTAGTTGTTCTTGAGTACCTAAGCTTGAGGGATTTGCTTCTTGATCCATTGCTTGTTCTGATGAAGATTCACTAACTGAATATGTGCCATGTTCAGATGAATTCTACCTCTTAGTACTGCTCTCCCCCTCAAGACGAGCATCATCGTCATGATGGTCTTCATGATCTCTAGTGCGAACAAAAACCATTCTATAAGGTGCAACAGAAGGAGCGGGTTTCTCAAACTTAATCTTCAATGAACACCATATTGATAAGTCATCATTGTGTAGCTTCTCGTCATCCTTCATCATTAAGTATAATTGATACTGAAGATCTGGATCAGATGAACTAGCAGCTTGAGTTGGGTGAACATGAAGAATGTTGTTTGCCATGTAACTCCTCAAAAATGAATCAACCTGCGAAGGAATACTGTTAGCAATAGAATTAGTTACTTGCAAGGTAATCTCAGCTCGAAGATTCTCGTGTTCCTTCTGTATAGCCTCAGCAATAATAGAAGCTACATCAGGTTGAGCCTTTTGTTTGTCTAGTAGTAATCCTTCAGCAACATATAATGGGACAGTCTTCTTTGCAATCTCATTGACTCGACTATCAACCATTGAAGGAAGAACTTCTTTCAATGTTGCTTTTAGTGTTACACTAAGCTCGTGAAAACTTTTTATGGGCATGAATATTTTCTTCAAGTATCCGAACAAGTAGCCATAGCGTTCGCCCATCTACTTAATGATAATTTTGTACCGCCTGAACCGACCAATTTTTGGTTTTGGTGAAGATTATGAAGGTGTAGAATTAGTAACCGTCAATTCCTGGAGTTTCTTCTTATGCGCAGATGAAGGAGCATCTTTAGTAGTGACCGTCAATTCCTTGAGTGTCTCCTTATCCAAAGGTAAATGAGAATTATGAATCCTAGGGGATCTAATAGGTGTGGTGGGGGTGAACTCCTAGTCTCCTCTATACCCTTTCCCTTTTCACTCTTTCTCCTTCTTAACGCCTCTTCAGCTAATTTTCCTCCTTATCACCATCATGAATATTCACAACATCAACATTTTTCTTCACCTCCATAATTTCCTTATCACTCATGGGCTCTATCCTAGTGCTAGGATTTTCTTGGCTATTTAAAACTTCATCCATAAATGCATCCTCATCAACATTCTTAGTTCCTTCCAACAGTTGTTCTAACTCCTCATCCACCACGTGCTCTTTAACTTTTTCACATTCTACTAAGCTTCAAAATCCTCAATACTTCGTTGTGTAGGCATACCCATTTGAATTATTTCATACAAATTAGTAATATCAATCTCAGTAGATGTTGGAATTGGCGTTTCTGGATCTGGTCGTCTTGGTACGCGAAACCTAATCACAGTTGGTTTGCGTTGAGCACTGGATTCTCCTTCAGTAGTCTCAAGGTTAGGTGTCCTAGGGGTGCTAGTTGTCTTAT
Source organism: Tanacetum coccineum (assembly GCA_026074375.1). Lineage (NCBI taxonomy): Eukaryota > Viridiplantae > Streptophyta > Magnoliopsida > Asterales > Asteraceae > Tanacetum > Tanacetum coccineum. The sequence continues at coordinate 12,264 of BQNB010010226.1, forward strand.
GCGTTCCATGGGTAGACTCAATCGGTTGTGACTGATTCGTAGGAACATCTACCCGAAATACTGTAGCATACATCTTATAATGAATAGTTTGCTTCATCTCTTCTGTTAGCATCCAATCAGGACTCTTCATTCCCTTTCCTTCCTTATTCTTCCCAAAGTTAAAGATTGTCTTAATAACTTCATTATTCTCAACTCTATGATAGTGCTCATGTAGTCTCCTTGAAATTTCAGGATTCACAGTCATGTACTGATCAATGATTATCTTTGTGAATCTTGGGTATGGAATCAATCCATTTAGATGTGAATAAGAATAGTCAATCCCTTCCCAAAGCAGTTCAGCATAGTCCACATGTATATCGTTGATGAAACAATATAATATATGCACGATTTATAACGGTGGTTGATTATGACCTGTGAGTCTAGTAGTTAGACATCTTGCGAAGATCTTTATGATTGTCTGCCATGGTTGAGGAAGTACTTTTGACACAAAAATGTAAAGGAAGTCGCATTGGAAGAGAGAATCTAAGGTCAATCTAAAAGAATGGGAACATTTGATTGAAACTAAGAGTAGCAACAAATCCATCATTGTTGTTGTTAGAAGCTTGAGGTAAATGGAGTATGTGTCTGAGATCATCACTGAGAACATGCTCCTTGGTGTCAAGAAAGAATATGAATTTGGTTTTTGAATTATTCAGTTTGAGTGTATGCTAGAATTATTAAATGTATATGCATAACATGGAAGCAGATCCTGTCAGTGATAGTCGTAGTAGATGGTTCATGAGAATGTTTCCAAGAATCTTGCTTTCATTCGGGCATTGTGGGTTCACCAGATCAAACTTCTTGTTTGCATCCATAACATCATACTGCTTGTGTGGTGGACACATAGTATCTCTTAGAACATCATGTTGTTGTGGTTGTTATGCCATGATGAATTTTGAATGAGTGACAAGAATATGTTAAGTTTAAATCAATTCATACAACACATTTTTATCATAATAAATCTCCCTCGGATCATGATGATTTTGTATATACAATCAATGAGTTTTTGAGAAAAATGAAATCATGAATCTGATTTAAATGAGAAGACATGTGTTTGTGTTTAAATTATGTTTTTCTATTTTTACATTTTTTATTTTTTGTATTTGTTTTTGAAGTTTTTCAAATTTTAAAAAATGTTTTGCTATTTTTCTATTTTTTTGATTTTTATTTTGTTTTTGAAGAATTTATTATATGTTTTGATGTATGATCTTTTTCAAGAAGATGACTTTGTCAGCCGTTCCAACTATGTTGAGTCATATATCGCATACCAATTCGATGAACTAAGTACTCAAAGCGTTCTTTTGGAAGAGCTTTGGTAAATAGATCAGCAAGTTGGTATTCTGTCCCGACAAAGTACAATTCAACAGTTCCCTTCTCAACGTGTTATTTAATAAAATGATACCAGATGTCAATGTGCTTAATACACGAGTGTTGAACCGGATTGCAAGAGATGGCGATAACGCTCTTTGAATTACAATACATCGGTATTTTGTTGAATTTGTATCCATAGTCCAAAACCTGTGTCCGCATCTAGATGACTTGTGCACAACAAGCGGATAACGATACATACTCAGCTTCAGTAGTAGACATCGTAGTACAGTCTTGCTTTTAGAACTCTAGCTCACCATCTTTTCACCTAACAATTGTAAGCCTCCTGACGTATGTTTGCAATCATCATGACACCCTGCGTGGTCCGCATCTAAATATGCAATTAGTTCAAAGCCAAAATCCTTTGGATTCCATAGTCCCATGTTATAAGACTGTCTCAGGTACTGAAAGATTCGCTTAACCTCTTTGAGGTGTTTAACCATAGGTCGTGCCTAATAACGCGCACATACAAAGGTGGCAAAAGAAATATCTGGTCTACTGGCGGTGAGATACATGTGCCCTCCGATCATGCTATAATATTTTGTCTAATCGGTAAGAGTGCCCTGTAAATCAGCATCCAGTCTGGCTGTAGCCATAAGTATGCTCATAGAGTCACATTCATCCATCCTCTGTTTCTTTAAAAGCTCGATTGCATATTGTGACTGACTAATGAAGATGCCACGGGGAGATTTATGAACTTGAAGCCCAAGAAATAACTTCAATTCACCCATCATCGACATCTCAAAGTTGTTTTTCATAAGGTTTGCAAAACGTTTAGAAAAATCTAGGTTTGTAGAACCAAAAATGATGTCGTCGACATATACTTAGACAAGTAAAATATCTCCCCTGTGACGTCTCGTGAATAGAGATGGGCCAACAATACCTTTAGTGAAGTGATGTTCAATTAGGAAGGAAGAAAATTTATCGTACTAGGCTCGCGAAGCTTGCTTGAGACCGTATAGAGCTTTCTTCAACTTGTAGACATGGTCTGGAAAGTCTGGGTTAACAAAGTTGTCGGTTTGACTTATGTAAACTTATTATTTCAATGGCCCATTAAGAAATGTTGTTTTGACGTCCATTTGAAAGATGGTGAGGTTTTTATGAGCAGCGTAAGCAACGAACATCTGGACTGCTTCAAGTCTAGCAATGGGAGTGAATGATTCTTCAAAATTGATGCCCTATTCCTGTTTGTAACCCTTAGCCACAAGACGAGATTTGTTTCGTATCATGGTGTTTTCTGCATCAGTTTTATTCTTCCAAAGCCATTTGACCGTGATTATATTTCTATCAATAGGTCATGGAACGAATTCCTATACATCTAATCTCTGGAATTGATGCAACTCGTCTTGCATAGACTTTATCCAGCTGTGAGCTGACATAGCTTCTTTAATGATTTTAGGCTTGGTAGTACTCTCTGTCAAAGCATACATAAACACCTCTGCATCTGTATGGAGCCTACTTCTCATCATCACAAGCTTGGATGGATCACTAATCACTTGTTCCAAATAACGAGCTTTAGTCTAGATATGTGTTGAGGTTTGAACTTGGTTGAACTCATGCATATTCGATGGATCTACAGCTATTGAAGGTGACTTGGCTTCTTCAATCATCAAAGCATCATAAGGAGTGAATAAAGTATTGCCATCAAAATCTGTAGAGTCTTCTTGAACTGATTCAACAACATCATTAGACAAGATTGGAGAAATTTGATCTTCAAAAGAGGATACTATGGGAGGAGCCTCCCGATCTTCAACGATGATTGAAGATGGCGAAGGTGTATCGTCATTATTAGGAGTTGGTTGTGCAGCGAAATTGATGGACACCTCAGAAGATATCTTCTCAAAGTATTCCTCGTACATTAGATCGAACAAATTATCCAAATCTTCTTTTGATAGTATAGAAGTGTATTCTGCTGAGGAATCATCATTATAGAAGCGGTTTGTCTTGGGTTCCAAACAGTTATGTTTAAAATCCATAGTTGTAAGTTCATCAAATTTGACGTGGATGGTTTCTATGATCTTTTTGGATCTGCGATTATAGATCCGAACCCCTCTAGATGACTCTGAATAGCCGATAAAGATTCTAATGTCTGCTTTTAGTTTCATTTTTCCAAGGTCTTCCCGATCATTAGTTGGATAACAAAGTGATCCAAACACATGAAAGTACTCCACATTTGGTTTTCTTCCTCGAACAAGTTCATACGGAGTCTTGTTATATCTTGTATGAATCAATGAACGGTTTTGAGTGAAGCAAGCGGTGGAGATAGCCTCGGCCCAAAGAAATTCTGGTGATTTTAAAAAGATAAGCATTGTACGAGCAACCTCTATAAGAGTACGATTTTGTCATTCAACCACACCGTTTTGTTGAGTCATTCTTGCAATTGAGAATAGTTACATAATAAATAACTTTTCATAATGAGCCTGAAGTGTTGCATTCTTAAACTTAGTTCCATTATCAGTCCTAACTTTCGTAATTTGAACCTTGAAATTCAATTGGACTTGAGCAATAAACTTCTTGATCATCTCAGGAGCCTCATATTTTGTTCGAAGAAAATATACCCACGTATAGCGAGAATAGTCATCAACAATCACCAAAATATACTTCTTGCCATTGATACTTTCTACCCTCATTGGCACGCATAGATCCATATGGATCAATTTCAACTTAGAATGAGTACTTGGAACCAATTATGGTGGAAGAGTAGCTTTCTTTCTCTTTCCCCGCTCACATGCAGAACACAGATGATCTTTGTCGTATTTGAATTTCACAAGTCCACCAACCAGGTCTTGTTTGGTGAGATGATTTATAGTACCAAAGTTCAGGTGCGAAAGTCTTTGGTGCCATAACCATGATTTTGTTGAAGTGACTTTGGACATCAGGAAAACGGGAGAAGCTGCCATATTTGAAATGGAGATTGTATACAAGTTTGATTCATGAGAACCTGTCAATAGATCATCTCCTTCCAAATTGCAGACATAGCATGTCTTAGATCGAAAAGCAACTTCCAAATCACCGTCGCAGAATTTCCCTACACTGAAGAGGTTGTGTCCAAGACCTTCAATATAATAGACATGACAGATAGTGATGTTTCCATGTACATAATCACCATAGTCTATCATTTCTGCAAAGTAATTGTTTCCAAAGTGAACTATACCCATGAATTTCTCAATAAATTTTTTTCGCAATTTAAGATCCCTAGTCACGTGCTTTGAACAGCCACTATCAACAATCCACAGAACGATTTGAATCACCTGCATCACATGAATAAAACACAGATGGAAGAGTGGATAGTTTGGCTACTCATTTTCTAATGGGAACCGATGTGTTAGAGTAAGATACAACATGGTCTCTACTTTTAACAACACTCAGTTTTGCATTAGCAGTTAATCTCTAAGGGGACCTGATAAGTGTAAAATACACATATCCACTAACACCAAAAATGACCCTAAATGACTAAAAACATACTAAAAAATGGCAAAAATATACTTGTTTTTGTGTTTTGTGTGTGCAGGTACGGATAAGACAAAAATCACAAGAAAACCGTCAAAAACGAGCAAACACGGACACAAGAACGGAAGAGTGTGCAAGAGCCGGAAGCCAAAGTCAAAAAGTCAATCTTGGTCAACTCTCAAAGTCAACACTAAAAGACAAAAATCCCAATGTTTCCATTTAAGTCCCCCAAGTTCCAAAAGTTACACAAATGGTCCCTAAGGCTTAATGGGCCCTAAACTTATCAAAAACCCTACCCGGATCATAAGCCCAAAACAAAAGCCCAATGTCCTAAGCCCATCTCCCTTTTAAATAAATCCAGGGACCATTCTTGCCAAAAATGAAAGATATATTACACTTGAAAAACCACAAGGACCCAAATTGCCAATCCCATAAACTCACATCCTATTTACCCTGTCAGTTAAATTTAGGCGCGAAAAAATGTTTTTACTATTCATCATCTTCCCAAATGTGCCCTCTCCTCAAAACAAAGGGCTTTTATCAATTAAAGGGTGCATAAGTTAATTCATGGGCTAAAGTACACCTTGGCAGGTTAAAACGTCATCAAACGCACCCTATTGGCTAATCCCAACAAAGAATGATACGGTGGAAGAGAAGAAAGCATAAGGATTGATGAAATTTACACTGAGTGTACTCTCAAAAGAAGCACAATCAAGTAACCACACGGATGCCACGCTGGCAATCCGTGTGAGTTATCATTTGATCCAACGGTCATCAATTGCTCTCCAATCATTGTGAGATTGTACGTCCATGATTAGAAGGAGCGTGGGAAGAAAGCAAGGGGCTAGAATCTTCAGCAGCTGGCTATAAATAGCACACCTCACACACACATAAGGCACTTTTAAAAATTTTCTAGTTTTTAGCTTAAATTATCTTTAGTGTTAGCTTAAGTAAAATTTCATTTTCCGTTTTCCTTTTTTAAGCATTGTACTCAAATTCAGTTAATGTAATCAAAAATTAGTTAATGAAAAGTTTCTTTCTCTTTTAAGCACAAACTGTTATAAGCTCATAAACCTCACTTCCTTATGTTATCATTAGCTAAGCTTCTAATAAGCTCATAAGCTCTCACAAGTCTATAAGCTTGTGATAGAGCTAAAGTGTTCATTTAATCTATTTACATCCTAAAATCAGCTAATAACCTTAACTATTTTGGACCTAAAAGCTTTGGAGGGGGATTCAATCATGGAAGGAATCCCAATGACTTTTACTAGCTTATCCATAAGGATAAGCTAGAGTTGTAGATAAGCTTAAAGAGCCTAAAAGCTTCTGTTGAGCTGAAGCATTCTGTAAGTTTTCTATTTACTTTTTTTGTCATTTAAGTTTTAGCTTAAATAATTGCTCATTAGTATAAACTGCTTATTTGCTTAATCTGCCTGCTAATTAGTGCTTATTTGTTCTTACTTTAGCTATTTAAGTAAGTTTGCTTTCCTGTTTTTAGATTTTATAGTTTAAAACTTAAGCTAGCCTAATCTGTCTTAAAAACATAAAAATAAAAAAATTAGTGTAGATCTTAGTTTGTTAATTCTAGTGTAATTGGCTTTTGATTTATGTTTAATAAGTTAGTTATAAGCTAAATATTATTTGGTATCAAAGGTTTATAAGCTAGTATTCATTTCATAAGCCTAAGTCAATTCTGTCATAAGGTCAAGGGGT
>BQNB010010226.1:19884-34040 GCA_026074375.1 Tanacetum coccineum
GACATCTTGAACTTAGTGGTCATCTGATTAGTAAACTCATTACACAAAGCAGTATTAGTGGATGCAAATATTATATCGTCAACATAAATTTATACCAGCAATAAGTCATTTCCTGCTTTCCATGTGAAGAGTGTTGGATCAACTACACCTTTTGAGAAAACTTAACAGTATGTCGTACCATGCACGTGGTGCTTGTTTGAGACCGTAAAGGGCCTTCTTGAGCTTGTACACATGCGATGGATATTCCTGATCAACAAATCCTTTTGGTTGAGAAACATAGACCTCTTCTTTGAGCTCGCCATTTAAGAATGCCATTTTGACATCCATTTGGAAAATTGTCATATTCTTGTTGGCTGCATTTGCTACAAAGATACGGATGGCCTCTATTCTTGCAACCGGTGCAAATAATTCCTTGAAATTGATTCCTTCCTCTTGCCTGAACCCCTGAGCAACTAATCTAGCCTTATTCTTTAGTACCCCACCAAATTCGTCCGTCTTGACCTTATAAATCCATTTTAGTTTGTTCAACATGACTTTATCTGGACACGGCACCAATTCCCAAACTTATAGTCTTTTAAATTCATGAATTTCTTCTTACATTGCATCGATCCATGATGGTTCAGTCATTGCTTGTTTGATGTTCTTTGGTTCTACAGAAGTAAGGAAGGCATCAAAGTAACACCACATGACGTCAGTTTTGAATTGCTTTCTAGTAGAGACAGAACGAGAAGGATCACCGATCACGTTTGCTATTAGATGATCCTTAGTCCATCTACCAATAAGTTCAAATGGAGTGTGGAATGGTCTCACATTAGATGACGATCCTTGAGAAGTCGAGTCTTCATGAAGAGATTCGTGAAGAGGATCATCATGAAATAGTGGTGTTTTAGGGGATTCTTCAACACCTTGAGAAATAATTAAAGAATGTTCTTGATCTTGTGTTGATGGGATACTTGATGATGGTGCATCTTGGCCAATGGACGTAGACACAGGTGAATCGGCTATTTCAACAGCTCTTGGTGCAACAGCAACTGGAACTGTAGAGACAGCAATAGTTGGAGGATTGAAGTATTCATCGAACAAATGTTGGAACAAAGTATCGCAATCTACTCTTTTTGGTGGATTACAAGGTTGTTTAGGAATATGTTTTGTACGAGTCTTGAACTGGATGTTGCAGGAGTCAAAACTTGAAGCCCGGGTCCTGAATCGAATCGTTCAGAAGCCATCGTTGTCAGCTCATCGAACGTCACATGAATTGTTTCTATAATTTTTTGGGTTCTTCTGTTATAGATTCTGAAAGCTTTCTTTGCTAGCGCGTATCCAATGAAAATACCAATATCAACCTTTGCATTTAGTTTACCCAAGTCTTCACTGTCATTTGTCGGATAACATAGTGAACCAAAGACATGAAAGAACGATAAATCTGGTTTCTTGTCATGCATCAGCTCATATGGATTTTTGTTGCATCGAAGTCGAATCAGAGAACGGTTTTGGGTATAACAAGCTGTGTTGATTGCTCCAGCCCATAGGAATATAGGAGCTTTTGAAAATATCAACATAGTGCGGGCAGCTTCCACAAGAGTTCGGTTTCATCTTTCGACAACGCCATTTTGTTGAGGAGTACGAGCAACTAAAGTTTGATGCGAAATGCCGACATTTTCATAAAATCATGAAGAGTCTGATTGACAAATTCTGTTCCATTATCTGTTCAAACATTACAGACTATGACATTTAAACGAACTTGAATATTTTTTATGCATTTGATGATAGCATCAGGAGCTTCATCCTTTGATCTTAGAAATTTAACCCAAGTAAATCGAGAGTAATCATCAACAATTACCAAGATATACTTTTTCACTTTAATGCTCTCCATGCGCATCGGGCCATAAAGATACATATGCAAAAGATATAGTTTCTCCTGGTTAGTATCCTCAGCTTTGGGTTGATGAGAAGATTTATTTCTTTTTCCTAATGAATGCACTGAACACAGATGATCTTTCTGAAATTTAAGCTTTGGAATACCTCGTGCAAGACCGTCTTTAGTTAGCTTGTTAAAAGTACCGAAGTTGAGATGCGATAAACGACGGTGCCATAACCAGCTCTTAGTCTTTGAAGCTTTTTATAGAAGACATATCGGAGAAGTCTTTAGCATGTCATCAAGAGAAATTGTGTACAAATTTGTGTCGCGGGAGCCTAAAAGTAGATCAACACCCTCTAAATTCCATATAAAGCAAGTGTTTTTCCAAAATGCAACTTCAAGATCCGCGTCACAAAATTATCCAACAGAAAAACAAGTTATGTCTAAGCCCTTCAACATAATACACCCTGGAGATAATTACATTCCCTTGCTGATAGTAACCATACCCCATTATCTTTTCAACTTAGTCGTTTCTGAATCGAACAGTTCCTAAAAATTTACTAATGAAGTTCATGAGCTGAGAGCGGTTCCCTGTCATATGTTTTAAACATCCGTAGTCTAGATACCAAAGGACGATCTGGACAACCTGTCATTGACAAAAGAAGAAGAAAATGGAACATCTGTAGCATTGGATCCCCACAAATGAGTGGGTTCCGAGTTGTTAGCAGGTTTAGATTCTACAATCTTAGCTTTTTTACTCGAACCTACTAATTTGTTTGGGTCTCCTACTATAGACTTTAATCTCTGGTTTTGGTGTTTCAGCTAACTTAGGAGTGGTTTCCTTAAGATGTACTATTTTCTTACGAGTGATCCTAGTTAGAGGGCACAAGTTACCAACTATAGTGAAAAATCTTCCTGTGGGTTTCCTCTTATATCCTACATCAGTGAACACTTTACCCATAGGTTTCCAAGCTTTTCTCTTTTTTTTTAGATTTAGATTTCAAACTCACATTCACATCATTCACAAAATCAACAAGACACATATCATGATTAGCATCAAACAAACATTTGCTACAGATAGCACACACAGATTCAAACTTAGCATTTCTCACAGAATGCTTAACAAGTGCATTACTGATAGGTTCAGAAACATAATTCATCTTATTCAAACTAGATTTAGCTGTCCTAGGGTGGTCTTCTACTTTACTCTTCTGATTGCTACGTGGTGGTCTCGAGATCCTATTGTTCTTTGTATTGCCTAAAGGCTTTGATCCGCTAGCACTAGTAGTAGGTTTTACTCCTGTAGAAGTCAACAAAGGCTTGTTAGAATCTTTGGTTTTAAGAGAATCAGTATGCTTGGGACTATTGTTTGAAGATGTGAAGGGTTCATCAAATCTAACTCTTTTATCCTTGTTAATCGGTGTGACAGCAACTAACTTCTCACTAAGTTTTGGTGAATTAGGGCATGTCTGAGAGGCATAGACTAACAATTCCTAAACATGTTTTGTAAACATGCAAGCAGATTCTAATAGAGGTTCACTAGGATACTATGTTCTAGCTCGTTCTATAAATCTACGAAGAGTGTTAGCATATTCTATAGTCTTCTCAATGTAAACCTCATGGGTATCCCTATTGTTCTTAAGCCTAGCAGAAATAGGATTTATGTCAAGCTTGAACATTCCTGGAGCAAGATTAGCATTAGATTTTGAAACCACACTATTGACAACATCTTTCCCTTTAATTTTCCTCAATTCATTTTTCAGTGTTGTAATAGCAAAAACCTTTTCTTGAAGTTGAGCATTTAAATCCAAAATTTCAATAGATTTTGCATTAATTTGAGCAATTAAAGAGTCACAATGTTCTTTTGATTGAACGCGTGTCTTTCCAATTGAATCAAATTGGTCTTTGTAAATTGATTTCAAATTCTCTCATTCTTTTCTCAAATTTTCATTTTCCAAAAGTAATTTTGCCACACTATGTTCCAGTTCAATGTTGATTGTTTCAATCTCATCAATATCTTTCTTTACATTTTGCACACTATATTTTCCACTCAAAGATTTGATTCTTTCCTTCAACTTTCTAATGATTGTGTCCTTCGCTTATGACTGTCAGTTCATTTATTTCAAATAATTGATTAAATGTGGGAGCATTTAGGTTTTCACCAGAATTTTCCCTTTGAAAAATCTCTTGATTAAGTTGAGTTGCTAATTCCAATGAAATGCAATGATTTTCTAAATTTGAATAACTTTTGACAAGTTTATCGTAAAGCTCTTTTTCAACGAAATCTTTCTTTTTGAAAAGCTCAATCTCAAGTTCTAGACATTTATTGCAATCATTCACACATGACTTTTTCACATCAAGAATATCCACATAATTCGCAACAATATTCATAATTTCTTGAGACATGATTTGGTTCAAGAGTTGATCATTATCAATCCTAAGTTGTTTGATTTGAATTTCAAAAACGTTCTTGTCTACAGCACACTGATCAAAAGCAACCTCTATTTGGTTAAAAACAGTTTGAACTTCAGTAATTTCATCTAGAAGAGTTTTATCAAACACATTAAATGTGTCTTTTAAAACTTTTAAAAATAGAATTATTTCTGTTATAAAACACTCTTTTGTATGTTTAAAACCCCAAGACCTCGCAGTAATAGCATCATATGTTAGTCGCTTTTTCAAAATTGGCCAGTTAATATTTGAGCTTTTTAAGACTTTCATTTACCAAACTTACCTTAGGAAGTTCACTAGGAGCTTCGATTCTAACAGGTGTATGTGACGTAACAGGTGTTTCAAAAAGGGACGAATGTTTTAACCAGAAAGCTTGTTCTACAGAAAATTCTTTTTGAGTGACAAAATGTTTTCCATAATCTTCTTTAATCTTATTCAATTTTGAATAGTCAATTGGAGAAATCTTAATCTTCTTTTCTATTGAAATTGGATCATTTTATTTATCAAGCATCTTTGATCTACTCTCTTCTTCCAATATCAACGTCTCTTCATCATCATTCACAGAAATCACAGCATGTTCTTTAGCAATAACACTACCATCATATAATGTTGGTTGAATTCGCTGAGCTTTTTTAAGATACAACAAATTTTGATAACCAAGAGCTTGTTTGTGAGTGTCATCGTAAAAAACTTGTGGTTTCGTTAGCATATGCATTGCTTGCGTAGATCGAAACATCTTACAAATAATATTCTTCAGTTCTTTATTTTGTTTTTCCAAAACAATTTCCTTGTCAATGTACTTAGACAACTTCTCTTTAGATACTTTTTTGAAAACAGTTCACGTGATTGACAAAGACTCCTTTTCTTTGACATTATTAGAAAGAGTTTCTTTAAGAGTATCGATCTCTTGCTGAAAAGCCGTAAGCTTTGCATTTCTATCACGAATTAAATCATCCATTTGAGAATTTATTAATTTTTCCCTTTGATTCAAGTCTACATTAAGTCTTTGTTCAAAAATGGCGATTCAAGTATACATTAAGTCTACATTAATGATTCATTTACCATTTTATTTGTCTGATTTTCCTTATCTAAATGAGCTACATGATCAGTCATTTGTTCAACTAAGAATAACACCAATAAATCATTAGGTGCATAATGATTAGTATCCTGAATAACCGCATCTTGTGTCTCTTGTAGATATTGAGAGTACGAAATGATATTACTACTACTATGTATCTCATTATCTTCAAAATCATCAACATGTGTTTGTTCAAAATACTGCATCTCTTGCACATCCTGATTAATCATATCACACGGATAAGATTCGGAATATGGTACCTCAAAGAGAACTTCAGGATCACAACTTGAAAGATTAGCCATCGGATCCATTTTAGCTGAGGATAAGTCATTACAATCCGAGTCATAAGCATCCAAGTCGTCTGTCTGAAAAGCTGAATTCTGAGGGATTGTCTGTTGAGCAACTGGAGCTTCTGATATACTAGGGTATGCTAAAAATGCAAGTTGCTCTTCATCCAATATCTGACCCTCTTCCTGAGCTTATGCTAACATCAATTTCTCCTTAAACCATGCAACATTCCTTGGCCTTTTTGGTTGAGTATACTATCTCGACATATGCCATTCTCTTTGACGGTTATAACACTTCACAACTCTTGATGGACCAACTGCAACATTTCCTTTTGAAATAGTAGTAATTCCTCTGTTTTCTGTACCGGCATAACTCTGATTTTGTCTTCCTTGAACTTGTTAAACGGTGACTCTACCATCTTGAATGGTTGCTTGATTTCTAGGATTAATGATGTTCTGAGTTGATTGTTTGATGGTGGAAACCTTGATGCTGCCGCAGACAAAAATGCCATTGCTTTGTTGATGCATTCAGTCGGATCTTCTCCTTGCTGAAACATAGGAACAACGAGACCGGAGTCCAACTGGGGAAATTTAGCTTGAGATTATGGAGTCATTGAAGGAGATATAAATAGTGGAGGGGAAACTGGATGTTGTTGTGGATTGACTGGAGTATGATGGTGTGGATGATGAATGGGTGCTGCATAAACTGTTGTGAATTGATGAGGAGTTGGATACATTGAATAACTTGAATGTTGTGGTGACTAAGATGGATTATATAGAGTTAGGGAATTAGCTATGAAAGCAAGAGAATCCGAATATCTTTCACGAGTGATACGAACTTCATTAGCATGCCGTTCATGTTGACTAAGGTATGCATACAACTAATCATAGTTGGTGGTATACAAACTCTTAGCTAACTTCACATCAATGACAAACTTGCTCCATTTTGATGGAAGAGCATTTAGAAACTTGGTATTGACTTAAACTTGTTGCATAGTCATCCCAATAGTATGCATGTCATTGATCATAAACACAAACAAGCTCAAATAAGCAACTAATTAAGCTATCTAAGAGATCTATACTAAATAAAACTATTACTTATACTAAATATTGAAAAACAAGGAAAGTAAAGGAAAACTTACTTGAAGCTTTAGCTAAACAAAAGCTAATAGGCTCTTTAGAGCTTATCTACTAGCTCTGGCTTATTTACAATAAGCCAGTAAAGTCCATGGGAGTCTTTCCATATTTGACTCCCCTTCCATAAGCTCAAATCCCAAATAAGACAAGGTTTAACTGATTTTAGAGTTTAAATAAATTTAAGGCTTATTTAAACTCAAATTCAAGCTTATAGACTTGAATGAGCTTATGAAAAGGTTTATAGAAGCTTTTGATACAGTAGCTAACATATGAGATTATTAAAAACTTAGAGGATTTTTGACAGATTATTTAAAAGCAAAACGTTCATTCATTAATAAAAGCTTGATTACATAACTTGAAAGGAGAATTACAACTAATTTTAAAAGAAAATTACAATAAGCTAATAATAATCTAAAATCTACTAAGCTACTACTAAAAACTAGATATTGTGTGTGTGTGATAGTGTGTGCTATATATAGCCTTGTAGAGAACCTTCTAGGCCTTAATTTCTGTTAGACGCTCCTGTCAATATCATCCCTTGATTATTCCCAATGATTGGATCATGATTGTGGTTCGTTGGATCAAGCTTGTGCACACACGGATTGCCAACGTGGCAACCGTGATGTGCCAACTTTGTGCTTACTTCTGTGAGTATACACCGTGCACTTCCCATTCATTCTAGTGTAGTTTTTCTTCATCCAACGTGGCATCTAGCTTGATTTAATTAATGAGAATGGCATGGAATGTCATTTTTGACCCTCCATCTTGTTCATAAGCCCCTGAATTGTCCTTTGTACCCTCTAATTGTGATTTGCCCCATTGTTTTACCCTGGTGAAAGTTGGAAGGGACGATGAACAGTAACATGTTCTTTCCCGCTCGTTTTAACTGAAAGTGGGTAAATACATTTGAACTTTGGGGTTATGACAACTTAAGTCCCTGTGGTTGTTTATAAAAGTGTAAGGTAAAAGGACTTTTGAATATTGGCAGGAATGGTCCTTGTGGTTTTATAAAAAGGGAATTGGGCTAGGGTTTTGGGCTTTTGTAATGGGCCTTGTATCCGGGTAGGGTTATTTAAGGGTTAAAGGCCCATTTAAGGGTTAGGGACCATTTATGTAACTTTTGGAAAGTTGAGGGACTTAAATGGTAATTGTGGGTTTTTGTCTTTTTATGGTTGACTTTTGTTGACTGAGAATTGACCAAGAGTTGACCACAGCTTTGACTTTTTGACTTTTCCTGCTTTTGGCTTTGCATCTCTGGCTTCTTTTGTGCTCTTCCGTTCCTCGTGTCCGTGTTTGCCCGTTTTTGACGGTTTTCTTGTGATTTTTGTCTTATCCGTACCTGCATACACAAAACACAAAAACAAGCATATCTTTGCCATTTTTAGTTTGTTTTGGGTCATTTAGGGTCATTTTTGGTATAAACAGATATGTGTATTTTACACTTATCAAAACGCATTAAATGTGTCTTTTAAAACCTTTAAAAATGGAATTATTTCAGTTAGAAAACACTCTTTTGTATGTTCAAAACCCCAAGACCTCGCAGTAATAGCATCAGATGTTTAGTCTTAGTTTTCACACTGGCCAAAATTGTCCAGTGGATTATTTTAGCTTTTTAAGACTTTCATTTACCAAACTTACCTTAGGAAGTTCACTAGGAGCTTCGATTTTAACAGGTGTATGTGACGTAACGGGTGTTTCAGAAAGGGACGAATGTTTTAACTAGAAAGCTTGTTCTGCAGAAAATTCTTTTTGAGTGACAAAACATTTTCTAAAATCTTCTTTGATCTTATTCAATTTTGAATAGTCAATTGGAGAAATCTTAATCTTCTTTTCTATTGAAATTGGATCATTTTGTTTATCAAGCATCTTCGATCTACTCTCTTCTTCCAAAATTAATGTCTCTTCATCATCATTCATAGAAATCACAACATGTTCTTTAGCAATAACACTATTAATGTGTCATTGTGTGGTGTATATTTTTATGATTCAAGTTTTAAATTTATATTTTGCCGACTTAACTAAAAACAACACTTTAACGGGCAGTGTACCCGGTCGGTGGTAGATTCGTAGTAAGTAGGGTGTCGAACACTTGAAGCGAGGTTAAATCTCTCAATTTATTTATATTTTGGTAATCTAATCTAAGTTAATTCTAATCTAAATCAAACCTATATTAATCCTGTGTTAGTTCTAATCCTAATTCTAACAGGTAAAAGGGGGGGTTTTCAGTCTGAGAGACTGGCACGAGTTTGGTTGGTGACTACAATCAATTCAAGACACTTTAACCCACGCAAGCAAATTAACAGAAGATAAAAGAGCGGTCGAGCCTTACGATAGAAAACTATATTAGCCATCATTAATCCGAATAGAAGTTTGTTTGTTTATTTAATGCAATGATTTCTTATCTCGAAAAGGCATATCATTCTTAGACCTAGGCGGGACTTCATCCTAAGACCTAGACAGATTAATTCTCTCACAATTAAAGCATCCACATAAAGCATCCTTATTTGCTGATTATAATCTATCTTAGGGATTAAAGAAATGGTGATCTTGTTAAACCTTAGCTCACAGAGACTATACCCACTTACTGTGTAATGGCAATTTATACTCTAGTAGTCTACTTGTCCAACTATCCAATGGAATCAAAACATTATTTGTTGAATTATCTAGATTCAGCTACTAGTCAACATGTTTAATAAACCAAAGGCAATTTTCGTTAACTAGTTAAGCCATAAGCGTATCTTTAGCACGATTTTAGAAGGACAATATTTGTGATCCTATGATTCTAGATGTATAAATCACTATATGGAGAGCTATCCCGACATCTAGATTACTTGGTCCGTATCACTAGATCTAGTTGAATGATAGGTCGCATACAAAAGCACGTAAACAAGTATATTGATAAACATAAACAAGCATACAACGATAAATTAAGCAATCGAGATATAAACAAAACCAAACATTTAGATCTTCATAATAATGGCTAATACCCAAAGGTATTAGCCTTCAAACATCATAATTAATACAAGAGTAATGGCTTAGCCAAGGTAAACTAACCGAGTTAACGAATGATACCAAAAACTAAACGATTACAAAAGTATAAGAAATTACACGTTGTCTCCTATGGATTGGAATGCGTTGCAAGACCTCTTCTGCTCTTTTTCTCCTCTGAAAATCGACTTTTGTGGTTTAGGTATCGAGAATATGATTTAGCACACTTAAAACTCGTTTTTGAGTTTTGTATTTATAGGGTCTGGAGTCGGTGTCGATACGGCGTATCCAAGGTATTGGATATGGCGTATTGGAGTTTCTTGGAGTAGGGACCACGTTTGATATCTTCCAGAATATTTTATTCCCATATAGCTTGAATACGGCGTATTGCCTTTCCTGGATATGGTGTATTGGACTTGTTTCCTTTGTGGTCTTTGGTGAGTGCAGGCACGGATACGCCGTATCTTCCTTGATGGATACGGCGTATTGGTTGTCAAAATAGTAATCTTCAAAATATCTTCGTTTAAGCTCCAGAATGCGCGCCTTTTGCTAATATTCACCAAGTACTCCGTAATTACTGCAATTCTCAAATATAAACGATTAAGTAACAATTCTTTGTAATAATTATACAAAATGGGTTAATTACATGGGATAAATGATGCTATAAAATAGACGTTATTTGATGTCATCAAATATCCCCCCCACTTGAATCCTACTTATCCTCAAGTAGCCTTTAGAAGTTTATAAAAATGTATCCCTAAGGATATTTTCCGTTAAAGCATTTATTTGATCTATTACAAGTACACAACCAAACACCTCACGCAATAGGAAGATGAAAACACTCAAATCACTCAACCAATCTATGTGGTAACATGTAACTAATTCACTCAATTTCTCAGTCGTGACGAGTATTCTATCATAAGCTTGGAAAGGATACACATCTCCACCGCTAAAGCTAAGGACTAACAAGTTTATAAAGGTAAATATGGGTTTGTATGATAAGGCTTAGGGTTTATTACTCTAACTAATACTTATCGATACCAATATTCCAGGAGGGCGACAAAGACCATACATATACACCCGTAACAACGGGATAGACACATGTGACTGCTCACTCCCACCTCGAATAAGCTAAAGAGTAGGACTAGTAGAGTAATATAGGGTATGGATCTTCTAACTTTCACCAGTAGTAATAAACCAACAAGGCAGCTGAGACATGCATACATGGCCGTAACGACGGAATAGACAGGCACGCTCGATCACATCCTCATTCGCGTAAAACCCATGGTTAGTGATTAGGAAAGAGAAATAAATTCTTGTTAAATAAAAATTACAAAACAAATAGATTAAGTCTAAAATACAAGTTGCTAGACACTTTTTTCGACCGTTACCATGATAAAGACACAACTATTTACAACGTCTTGATTATAGATAAAAAACAACAACCTAAGTTGGCGTTCCCGTAACGGTCAACTTCCCAATCATCCCATACTTTACATACTTTACAAGGCAAGCGGTGATATCTTCTACTTTATACAATACTCTACATCGTCGATTTGTATCAACGAATAATCGATCCTTCGTGTAATTCCTTCGGTAGTTGCGAAACGATTATCTTCAAACTTTCCTTCACTCTTTTTTTGTTGTGATTTTTCTAATTTTTTCGATAATTTTTTTGCTAACACTATACTACGAAACTCGGTGTAGTTTCACCATCTTCACGATCATAAAAATTCCTTTGATAATTCCTCGTTCTTCAGACGTACCATTAATTGCGATGGTAGTAAAAATACATGAGTTTTGACTATAATATACATTCCCATTTGCGATGTGCAAATTTCTTCCAACCGTACCAAAGATAGAAAATTTTGACACAAGACTCGGAAAATACAAACTTTACACTTTAAGAAACTAGCAACTGTAAAATAAACTTAATCTAACAGGGTAGGCTAAGGTGTAAAGGTGTAACGAAACAAATAATTAGTGTATTTCCTAAAGGATTGTTTCTACGGGTTGTTCTAGGGGTATCTTACTCTTAAAGTGAGAGTAAACAAAGGGTTTATGCGAGGGTTAACTAACCAGTGTAGTTAGTTAATAAGCAACATGTAAAGGCGATTTAGGTGTAATCCTAAAATTTACCAATTTAAACAAGTTACTCCATCTAAATCCATAGTACTTATCACTGCGGTTTTGAATAGATATACCAAGCCAAGTTCTAAAGTCTACAACATCACCGGCACACTCATATTTTATGGAATTTGGGTAAACATTTGGAAACGGATAGGTTAAATCCTCACAATATCTAACATGGGTTAGTGTGTGCGGGTTATGTATCAAGTAATTTCTCAAAAGTATGCTTGAATTTTTTTAAATTTGAGCATAATTTAAGCATTTTAGTGTGAAAATTAGGACAAGTAAACATTCTAATTCCATCCCCCCACTTAAACTATACAATGTCCTTGTTGTATAGATAAAACATTAAATACAGGAATTAAAAAGAATTAGAATGAGAAACTCCCCTGATATTTGCTCGGTAGATTCTCCAAGTTGAGTTTATTAAGCAAGAATTCGTGTTGAACAGCCGCCTTGAAGTTTCAAGACTCCAACACTTTAAGATCTCTAGATTTGTAAATTCTCCACCACTATTCGTTGATATTTTTTTTCACGAGGTCCTGTATAAAACATTGGAAAAACATGTGCATTCCCATCTTGGTACCTACGGTTAATTTAAACTAAACTAAACAAACTAAATACGAGTCAGTATGATGAATACGGCGTATCATGTGCATGAATACGCCATATTGACAGAACTAACAATAATGTTTTTAAACTGCATAAAAAGTAAAGACTGATAATGTCCAGACAATCAATACGCCATATGGTATGGAGCGGATACGCCGTATTGATGTCTGGGAAGACAGACTCGATAAAAATAAATAACATTCCAGGTTGTCTCCCGGGAAGCACTTTTGTTTACAGCGAAGTCTTTAAGTTAGACTTTTCTTCAGCTTCTCCTCACCATTCCATCTGTTGTCCTTTTTCTGAAAAATATCTTGGTAGATTTAGACATATTACCTTCGTTTCTCTCCCAAATATCATATTCACATCTTCTTATAGCAATATATTCTTCATTAGGTCCAAGCGAGTACTGAATAGCTTCAAACTTTTCTGCTTTACACATTCTTTTGTTAAGTTGCTCATCAATGGATTCAGATGCATTGTAATATTTATGCTTCGTATGACTTTGTTCATATTCCTTTTCGGTGTTGCACTTTCTACGGGTTATTAGATAAGGTTTGAATAACGAGTCAGTAGTAGTTTTGTTATTACTCAAGATTCTGTCATCCATTCTTCTTTTTTAGTTCTTCCATCTATTTTCATATGTTTATCAAATGATGAATTTACTCGCGATATGAATTCAAGTAGATCAATTCCCCAGTTGTCTCCTTCGTCCAACATTTCTTCTTCTCCATCGTATGAATCGGGATAAAATTTACAGAAAAATTTCTCAACAAGTTCTTCCCAAACGGTGATTTTTCCTTCCCCCTCGTTTATCCACCATTGTCGTGCGTCATCAGCTAGTGAGAGAGGAAAGACTTTCATTCGTAGTTGATGGGAATCCACACCAGGAATGTAGATTAAATCAATCATTTCAAGCACGTTAGCAATGTGGTCCATCACGTCTTCGTCAATCCATCTGTGGTATGCATTCTTATGTAATTCCACCAAAAATTCCTTGCTGAGTTCAATGTTTATATCGTTACTGGTGATAGAAAGATTCGATTTATTTTGAGCATTCACTATGTATTCCTCTGAAATTAGTTCTGCCATGACTTCTTATGGTATCTTCTTCAGTCTACTAGCTCTGATAAGTATTTCCTGTAACAAGGGTAAAAATATCAGCAGGATTTGCTCTGAAGAAAGATAGAAAAAAATTAGCATGGAAATCAAATACGAAAACTCAAATTTTGATTCTGTTCCAGATGATCGATACGCCGTATTCAATAGAAGTGAATACGCCGATTAACCAGTTGAGGGAATACGCTGTATTGGACATAAAGATGGATACGCCATATCTAATGGAACTGGATATGTCGTATCGATTTATCGACCAGAACAGTGTATTACAAAAACAATTAATTTAAACACACAAATATACAAGCAATCAACTAAACTAAAATATACAAGAATATACAAGAATATACACTAATCTAATTAACACTACTCCTAAGGGTTAGATCTAATGTTAAAAACCAAAATATAAAATAAAAGTCAAGATTAATTTTCACTCCCCGGCAACGGCGCCAAAAACTTGATGTGTCGTTGTGTAGTGTATATTTTTATGATTCAAGTTTTA
>BQNB010010226.1:36503-84521 GCA_026074375.1 Tanacetum coccineum
CGAAGAAAGACCGAATGAAGCTATTGATGTTCCGATTGAAGATGAGATGAGTCCTTCGTCTGAGCCGCGAGGATCTCCTCATGATGCTTAGTAGTTTAGTTTTAATTATGGTGTCTTTATTTTGTAATCACTAAACTGAATCCTCAGTTAGTAGAATTAGTGCTATTGGTTGTAACGATTTGTATCATTTCATGAAACAATGCAACTATGTATTAACTCTTTTGTGAAGAAAAATAAATGACTATCTTTTGATTACTACTTGATGTTGTGTGACTGTTGTTGTGATTGATTTGTCATGGTGCCATGTTATGAGTATATCATGTTATGAATGCTTATCAGAATGTTTTTTGTGTATCGTGACAGAATCATGCCTCTAAAGTCTGCACCTTTGACTCAAGCTGCTATTCGTCGAATGATCAAGGAAAGTGTCGATGCTGCTATCATTGCTGAGCGAGCTAGACATGTGAATGCTAGAAATGATGCTAGGGGATCTGGACCAGTTAGGGGTCAAGATGCCGCACCTGCTGTTCATGAGTGCACTTTTGCTGGGTTTATGAGGTGAAATCTTACTGCTTTTCACGACACTGAAGGAGCTATCGAATTACGAAGATGGTTCGAGAAAACTGAGAGTGTTTTTGGGATTAGTGAATGTGCAGAGAGCAAGAAGGTTAAGTTTGCTGCTGCAACACTGCAAGGACCTGCTTTGACTTGGTGGAATGCTAAGGTTGCAACCATGGGTTTGAAGACTGTGAACCAAATGCCTTGGACTGAGATGAAACAGTTGATGACTGCAGAGTTTTGTCCAATAGAAGAAGTTCAAAGAATAAAGCATGAATTGTAGAACTTGAAGGTCAATGAGTATAACATTGTTGCGTATACTCATAGGTTCAATGAGTTAGCATTGATATGTCCAAGAATGGTTAAGCCAGAAAGAGTAAAGGTTGATGCTTACATCCGGGGATTGACTGATAACATCAAAGGTGAAGTCACTTCTTCTAAGCCTGCTAACCTGAATAAAGCTGTACGTATGGCCCATAAGTTGATGGAACAGAAATCGAAAGCTAAAGATGAAAGAATTTTGGAAGGAAAGAAGCGAAAGTAGGAGAGCTTTCAAAGTGGAAATAGTAGTGGTAAGGTCAATCATAGGGACAACTCACGCCAAACTTCACAGAATAACCAAAAGCAAGGAAACGCGCGAGCCATGGTTACTGCTCCTACTGATGGGAAGGTGTCTTCAGGATCACTTCCTTTGTGTGAACAATGTTTTACTCGCCATGTTGGTCATCAAGTACCACAAGTGTGGAAAGGTTGGGCACAAGGTACAGTACTATAAGGAGAAGAATGTTGCCACGGGTGCGAATGCTCTGCCCATTCCGACTTGTTATGATTGTGGTGAGCAAGGTCATACTAGGAACCGATGCCCAAGAAAGGTTAAGCAAGAGGAAGTTGGAGAAGTTCGTGGTCGAGCTTATGCTATTAAGGATGCTGAGCCGAAGGGTCCGAATGTGGTTACTGGTACGTTTCTGCTCAATAACCGCTATGCTTTTGTTTTATTCGATTCGGGTTCTGATAGGAGTTTTGTGGATACTAGATTTAGTTCCATGCTTAATATCGATCCGGTTAAAATAAGAGCTAGTTATGAGGTAGAGTTAGGTGATGGAAGGGTAGTTAGTACGAACACTATTTTGAAAGGTTGCACTTTGAATTTAGTGAACCATATTTTTGAAATAGATCTTATGCCGATTGAGCTTGGTACGTTTGACGTCATAATCGGTATGGATTGGCTTGTCAAGCACGATGCCGTTATTGTCTGTGGCGAGAAAGTTATTTGTATACCGTATGGAAACAAGATGTTGATAGTCGAAAGCGACAAGGGTGTGTCTCGATTAAAGATCATATCTTGTATTAAGGACCATAAGTACGTTGAGCGAGGTTGTCATTTATTTTTGGCACACGTGACGGAAAAGGAATCAAAGGAGAAACGATTGGAAGATGTGCCTATAATTCGTGACTTTCCTAAGGTGTTTCCTGAGGAATTGCCAGCACTACCACCGTCGAGGCAAGTAGAATTTCGAATTGATCTAGTGCTGGGGGTTAGACCTGTTGCACGTGCACCGTATAGATTGGCACCGTCTGAGATGAGAGAGTTGTCGATACAATTAAAAGAGCTACTGGAGAAAGGATTTATTCGTCCGAGTTCATCACCGTGGGGAGCATCGGTTTTTTCGTAAAGAAGAAAGATGGATCTTTTAGAATGTGTATAGATTATCACGAGTTGAACAAGTTGACTGTCAAGAATCCTTATCCTCTTCCGAGAATTAACAATTTATTTGATCAACTGCAAGGTTCGAGCGTGTATTCTAAGATCGATCTGCGATTAGGATATCACCAATTACGCATTAAGGAAGAAGACATTCCAATTACAACATTTAGAACTTGATATGGTCACTTTGAGTATCAAGTGATGTCGTTTGGATTGACTAATGCGCCTGCTGTGTTTATGGACTTGATGAACCGAGTATGCAAGCCATATCTTGATAAGTTCGTTATAGTGTTCATCGATGATATTTTCGTTTACTTTAAGGACGAAGAAGAGCATGGGAAGCATTTGAATATTATTTTGGAGCTGCTTAAGAAAGAGAGATTATGCGCCAAGTTTTCAAAGTGTGATTTTTGGCTAGATTCGGTACAATTTCTTGGTCATGTGATTGATCGTAGTGGTGTTTATGTTGATCCTGCCAAAATCGAAGCCATTAAGAGTTGGGCTGCACCAA
Source organism: Tanacetum coccineum (assembly GCA_026074375.1). Taxonomy (NCBI): domain Eukaryota; kingdom Viridiplantae; phylum Streptophyta; class Magnoliopsida; order Asterales; family Asteraceae; genus Tanacetum; species Tanacetum coccineum. Next base: position 39,278 of record BQNB010010226.1, read on the forward strand.
GAAAATCGTCTAGATTAAGAACCGTTTGTTGGCTGCCCATAGTCGCCAGAAGAGTTACATAGATAGGATAACTAAGCCGTTCGAATTTTAAGTTGGTGATATGGTACTGCTCAAGGTATCGCCATGGAAGGGAGCTGTGCATTTTAGGAAGCGCAGAAAGTTAAGTCCACGTTACATTGGGCTATTCAAGATTCTAGCTAGAGTTGGTCCCGTAGCTTACACGTTGAAAGGGATTCATAGTACGTTTCATATTTCGAATCTTAAGAAATGTCTAGCGAAAGGTGACATTGTTGTTTTGATAGATGAGATTCAACTTGATGATAAGTTGCATATGATCGAAGAGCTAGTAGAAGTTGTTGATAGAGAGGTCAAGCGACTTAAGCAAAGTAGAATACCTATTGTTAAAGTTTGTTGGAATTCGCAAAGAGGTCCAGAATTTACTTGGGAATGTGAGGATCAGATTAAGAAAAAGTACCCTCATCTCTTTACAAGTAAGGACGAAGCAAGGAAAGCGGATAAGTCGAGCTGAGCACCGGGACGGCGCTCCCTAAAGGAAGGGAGAATGTAACAACCCGAGTTTCAGGTCAACGTTTATCCCAAGCTAAGATAATTATTTTTGCTACGTATATAATTATAGTCGTTTATACTATATAAGGTTTGATGAGAATTTCCATTTATAGGGTAATTTCATGTCGTGATTGAGTTTCTATTTGTTTTTAGCGTCTAAGAAAGTCAGAAAAATTTATTTTGTTGCTCCAAGAGAGTAAATATGTTATTTTTACATTTTATGATGTTTCCCCGAGTTTTTGTAAAAAGCGTGTTTAAAGGTCGTGTTTTATGAGGTTTAACGTTTTATTAAACATTTTAAAGTAAAATTAGTGGGACGGATTTAAAATATTTATTAACGTGGTGTGAACCGAGTCTTTGACCGATTTTAAATAAAAGAAATAATGCTTTGTACTAGTTTTAAAAGGAGTTATAAGAAGGAGGGACCTAAATTGCCAAAATGCTAAAGTTTCTTTCTATAAATACAACCATAACACACACACTTATAATTTTTACAAAAATTTTCACTCTCTCCCGTGCTCCTCCCTCTTGTTCGACCGGACACCACCACAAACACCCATTTTCCGGCTTATTTTCTGACATGCAATACAATCAAATTATATAATCTTAATCCTTGTTTCAAGAGCTACAAAACCCACTATAAAACCTCACATGCAATAAGATTTGAAGAAGTTAAATTTTTGGTTGGTTCTTGCTAGTTTTGGGTATAAGAGGGTGTTTAGATTAGTTAGATTTTTGTTATTTTAGTGTTGGTTGATTGAAAAAGGGTTTGGTTTGGTTTGTTGGGTTGCGTCTGATTTCAAGAACCAAGGGAAAGCCATAGTTTGATTTTCTTGATAGCATTGTAAGCTTTTAGTTGTTATTCTTGTTTGATTAAAGTGATTTAATTATGGATATTGCGTGTATTATGATTATTGCTAGATGATTCAAGTGCAAAAAATATTGAAAGTGTGTTTTGTTATTGACTAAGGTTTGATAGTTTTGGTATAATTATATAGACTAGTTAAGCGTATTTTGATAGTCGGATTATGTATAAAATTTTGTTTTCATGGGTTTTGGGTTGACCATGTTTGACCAAAAAGTTTGACTTGACCGTAGCGAGTCGAGAAAGTTTTGAAAGTTAATTTTGATAATGTTAAATGGTAGTGTTTGCCTTAAGCTCCATTTCGCTAGGTGGATCGTCACGTAACTTTTAATAACGAACGTTTTACGACCAAGTCATGTTTGGGTATTTTTGGGGTAAAAAGTAAACTATGAAGTTTGACTTTTGAAAGTCAAACTTCCGTAAACTTTTGAATAAAGACTATAACGAGCAAATGGTTCGTAATGTTAGTTAATTGATAACGAAATATGAAATTTTGATTATATTATCCTTACTTTCGGTAACTTTCTAAAAATGGAAACTTTATGGAAAATGTTGTAATATGGTTAAGTGCGTCAAAGTGAAATGTTTTGCGTCGCACTTAGAGATTCTAGTATATGATTGTATATACGTAGTAGTAGTGATATATAGGTCGCGGTTAAGACATGAAGTTACTTGCGCTTGATTGACTTGACTGATTTGGATCTTTTGCTTAAGGTGAGTTCATAGCCTCGCTTTTAAGTGTTTTAATTGTTCTTAATCCCGCGAGGGGGATGCATGTTTGTTTTATAAAATCGAACACATATGATTTTATGGTATGCTGGACCCGATTACGAGATTGTTTCCGCATAAGTTGCTATTGTCGAAGTCCCTTATTTCAAGAACCATTAATTCGTCTGAATCTCCCCAAAACCCCCGGCGGGGGGCTTCCCTCTTTGATTGAATCGTAGGCGGGTCTGGTGACCACCCTGTCAAATGGACATTTTGTATTTTGAAAAGTAGTAGGTATATGACAATAATACTTTGTTTTGGGGCACTCTAACATATGAAATGCCATATGTACTGTTAAGGTTCGATGTCATGAGCTTATTTCGTGAAAGAAAAGAAGTTGCTATACATTGCATTCGTTGCTTTGTTTTCCCAAGAACTAATTATATGTTTAAAGATTATTGCTTACTAATTATTTTAAACTCTATGAATTTCACTCAACATTTTTGTTGACGTTTTAAACATGTTTTATCCCAGGTAAACAAGGATGAAGGAAACGTTGGCGTGGAGGTGTCATGCGTGTGATGGATTTGGTGAAAGACTACTTGTGTGTTCCGGTCTTTCAAAAACAATGTCTTATGTTGTTCTAAAACAATGTCTTTATGTTGAAACAATAGTTTTTCAAATGATGTAATGGTTGAGGTTGCGATTCTGTGGGGACCTAAACGCATTTTAACTCTGATTAATAATGGAACACATGTTTGTTAAACGTCTCTTTTGGGTCGTTTTCTATTGTCTTGGTGAATGGTGCTATTTAGTAACATCCAAATTGCTAATTCCGCTGCGCAATCCGACGTCCGTTGGATGAGGGTGTTACAGAGTGGTATCAAGAGCCTAAGGTTATAGAGAACTAGGTCGAGTCTTTTTGAAAGCCTAAACTATAACGCTTCTACACGTACGCCGAGACTCCTCGTTGCCATTGGTTACATATAGAAAGAAAAGATAGATTTATTGATTGTTATGTATAGGTATATTTACGTATGTGTTACATGTATAAATGGTTAAGTATGGATATATTTATGCACGTGTTGGATGCATAAAGTGTTATATATTGGTGCATTTATGCATGTGTTGTATGCATAGAATGTCATGTGATTATATGATAACTATTATTAAATATGTTTGAAATATAATTAGGGTATATGCGAAACGAGAATGTCACGAATTGTGAATTTTTATTTGTTGCGCTTTTATGCGAGCCGTTATTTTGGTAATAATGTTCCAATAATAATAAGAAGTGATACGCTATTAAGTATGTATTGTATGATATTTTCTAGATTATCATTCCTCCCGATCATGTGGATGATGTACCCATTGTTGAGCCGAATCAATACGATGATATTCCTGTTGTTCCCGAGCCTGTCTTAGTGGATGAAGACGAGGACCCGGAAGAAGAAGAATTTGAGGAAGAAGAAGATGATATGGAAGTCGACATCGAGGAAGATAAGAATGAGCCCGAGATGACATATCCTTATGAAGAGATGGATCCTCTTAACCCTTCGACGCCTGCTTCTGAGTCAAAACCTGAGGATGTGACTGAGGCTGAGAACCCGATTGAGCACCAGGATGAGACTGTTCCTGCTAGCGTCCATGAGGTAGGTGAATCGTCTACTGCTCCTTTTCTTCATGAGGACAGTGATGGTCTATTGCCTGGTCTCATGAGGAGGGACATTAACTCTCTTTTTGGTCGGATGGCTTCTCTTTCAAGACGACTGTATAGTCGCTAGACGACACATGCATTGGTCGAGAAGAAAGGAAAAGCAAAGGACGAGTATTATGGTAAGTTGATTTTGGATTTGGGTAATGAAGTGCGTTCTAGTGTGGAGCAAGGAACAACCGCAATGGAAAAGCTGGTTGAGAAGCTTGGTAATGCTGAAGATAAGGTTGAGTGTAAGAAGTTGAAGAAGGAACTTGAAGAAGCAAGGTTTAGCAACACATTCCTTCATATGCAGAACGAACGAGTCGAGAGAGATCTATATTGAACTAGAGTTCGAGCTCATGAGTTCTATCAAGAGATGATTCGTAGAGGATTTGTGTTTGAAGAAAGGCCGAATGAAGATGTCGATGTTCCGATTGAAGATAAGAAGAGTCCATCATCTGAGCCGCGAGGATCTCCTCATGATGCTTAGTAGTTTAGTTTCAATTGTGGTGTCTTTATTGTGTAATCACTAAACTGAATCCTCAGTTAGTAGAATTAGTGCTATTGGTTGTAGCGATTTGTATCATTTCATGTAACAATGCAACTATGTATTAACTCTTTTGTGATGAAAAATGAATGACTATCTTTTGATTACTACTTGATGTTGTGTGACTGTTGTTGTGATTGATTTGTCATTGTACCATGTTATGAGTATATCATGTTATGAATGCTTATCAAATTGTTTTCTGTGTAACGTGACATAATCATGCCTCCAAAGTCTCTCAAGATGCTATTCACCGAATGATCATGAAAAGTGTCGATGCTGCTATCGCTGTTGAGCGGGCTAGACATGCGAATGCTGGAAATGATGCTAGGGGATCTGGAACAGTTAGGGGTCAGGATGCCACACCTATTATTCGTGAGTGCACTTTTGCTGGGTTTATGAAGTGAAATCCTACTGACTTTTCATGGTACTGAAGGAGCTGTCGAACTGCAAAGATTGTTCAAGAAAACTGAAAGTGTTTTTGGGATCAGCGAATGTGTAGAGGGCAAGAAGGTTAAGTTTGCTTCTGCAACACTACAAGGACCTGCTTTGACTTGGTGGAATGCTAAGGTTGCAACCATGGGTTTAGAGACTGTGAACCAAATGCCTTGGACTAAGATAAAGCAACTGAGGACTGCAGAATTTTGTCCGATAGAAGAAGTTCAAAGAATGGAGCACGAACTGTGGAACTTGAAGGTCAAAGAGTATAACATTGTGGCTTATACTCAAAGGTTCAATGAGTTAGCATTGATGTGTCCGAGAATGGTTGAGCCAGAAAGAGTGAAAGTTAAAGCTTACATCCGGGGATTGACTGACAACATCAAGGGTGAAGTTACTTCTTCTAAGTCGGCTAACCTGAACGAAGCTGTACGTAAGGCACATAAGTTGATGGAAAAGAAATCGCAAGCTAGAGATGAAAGAATTTTAGAAGGAAAGAAGCGAAAGTGGGAGAGCTTTCAAAGCAGAAATAGTAGTGGTAAGGGCAATCATAGGGATAACTCATGCCAAACTTTGCAGAATAACCAAAAGCAAGGGAACGCGTGAGTCATGGTTACCGCTTCTACTGATGGAAAGGTGTCTTCTGGATCACTTCCTTTGTGTGAACGATGTTTTACTTGCCATGTTAGTCAGTGTACTATCAAGTGTCACAAGTGTGGAAAGATTAGGCATAAGGCAAGGTACTGCAAGGAGAAGAATGTTGCCACGGGTGCAAATGCTCTGCCCATTCTGACTTGTTATGATTGTGGTGAGCAAGGTCATACTAGGAACCGATGCCCAAGGAAGGCTAAGCAAGAGGAAGTTAGAGAAGTTCGTGGTCAAGCTTATGCTATTAAGGATGCTGAGCCGAAGGGTCCGAATGTGGTTACTGGTACGTTTCTGCTCAATAACCACTATGCTTTTGTTTTATTCGATTCGGGTTCCGATAGGAGTTTTGTGGATACTAGATTTAGTTCCATGCTTAATATCGATCCGGTTAAAATAAGAGCTAGTTATGAGGTAGAGTTAGCTGATGGAAGGGTAGTTAGTACGAACACTATTTTGAAAGGTTGCACTTTGAATTTAGTGAACCATATTTTTGAAATCGATCTTATGCCGATTGAGATTGGTACGTTTAACGTCATAATCGGTATGGATTGGCTTGTCAAGCATGATGCCGTTATCGTCTATGGCGAGAAAGTTGTTCGTATACCGTACGAAAACAAGATGTTGATAGTCGAAAGTGACAAGGGTGTGTCTCGATTAAAAGTCATATCTTGTATTAAGGCCCGTAAGTACGTAGAGTGAGGTTGTCATTTATTTTTGGCACACATGACAAAGATGAAATTAAATGAGAAACAATTGGAAGACGTGCCTGTAATTCGTAATTTTCCTGAGTTGTTACCTGAGGAGTTGCCAGGACTACCACCGCCGAGGCAAGTAGAATTTCAAATTGATCTAGTACCAAGGGCTGCACCTGTTGCACGTGCACCATATAGAGTGGCACCGTCTGAGATGAGAGAATTGTCTGTACAATTGCAAGAGCTGCTAGAGAAAGGATTTATTCGTCCGAGTTCATCACCGTGGGGAGCACCGGTGTTGTTTGTGAAAAAGAAAGATGGATCTTTTAGAATGTGTATAGATTATCTTGAGTTGAACAAGTTGACTGTCAAGAATTGTTATCCTCTTCCGAGAATTGACGATTTATTTGACCAACTTCAAGGTTCGAGCATGTATTCTAAGATCGATTTGCGATCAGGATATCACCAGTTACGCATTAAAGAAGAATACATTCTAATTACTGCATTTAGAACTCGGTATGGTCAATTTGAGTTCTAAGTAATGCCGTTTGGATTGACTAATGCATCTGCTGTGTTTATGGACTTGATGAACCGAGTATGCAAGCCATATCTTGATAAGTTCGTCATAGTATTCATCGATGATATTTTGGTTTATTCCAAGGACGAAAAAGAGCATGGGAAGCATTTGCAGATTTTTTTTAAAGCTGCTTAAGAAAGAGAGATTGTACGCCAAGTTTTCAAAGTGTGATTTTTTGGCTAGATTCAGTACAATTTTTGGGTCATGTGATAGATCGTAGTGGTGTTCATGTTGATCCTACCAAGATCAAAGCCATTAAGAGTTGGGCTGCACCAACATCGCCAACGAAGGTGAGGCAATTTCTTGGATTGGCTGGGTATTATCAAAGGTTTATTAAAGGTTTTTCTTTGATTTCTAAGACGCTGACTAAGTTGACTCAGAAAGATAAGAAATACGAGTGGGGAAAAGAAGAAGAGGAGGCTTTTCAGACATTGAAGCAAAAGTTATGTAGTGCACCGATCTTAGCGTTGCCCGAGGGAACGGAAGATTTTGTGGTGTATTGTGACGCATCACTTAAAGGTTATGGATCCCTGTTGATGCAAAGAGAGAAGGTGATAGCGTATGCTTTTAGACAATTGAAAGTCCATGAAGAGAATTACACTACTCACGATTTGGAGTTAGGAGACGTTGTTTTCGCTCTTAGATTATGGAGACATTATTTGTATGGAACAAAGTGTGTGGTTTTCACCGATCACAAGAGCCTACAATATATTTTGAATCAGAAAGAGCTGAACTTGAGACAACGGAGATGGATTGAGTTGTTGAGTGATTATGATTGTGAGATACGGTATCATCCTAGAAAAGCGAATGTTGTGGCTGATGCCTAAAGTCGAAAGGAAAGGAATAAGTCATTGCGTGTTCGAGCCTTGATGATGACTGTTCACAATGATCTACCAAAGCAGATTCATAAAAAGTAAGAATGTAGAAGCAGAAAATTTAAGAAGATTGATTAAGCAAATATTCGAGTTTCGCCCTGATGGAACACGTTGTTTTGGAAATCAAGAACACTTTTGCATTGGAAAACCCCCCCCCCCCTCATGTTTGGTTTTCCGCGATTCAGTGATTGTAGGGATTGGTTATGCATGAGTCGCATACAACCAAGTATTCCATCCATTCGGAAATCGGACCAGAATGTATCAAGATTTAAAGTTGTTGTACTGGTGGCTGAATATGAAAGCTGATATCGCCACATATGTCAGTAAGTGTATGACTTATGTGAAGGTCAAAGCCGAGCATCAGAAACTGTCGGATTGCTGTAACAACCTGAGATTCCAGTCTTGAAGCGGGAAAGGGGAAAAAAAAAATTACTATGGATTAGTGAGTGGACTGCAAAACGCGAGTGGTAATGATTCTATAATAGCTTAATTTTTTGACTGTCTGACCAAATCAGCTTATTCCTACCAACGAGAAACAGATAGTATGGAGAAAACTCACGCGACTTTACTTGAAGGAAATTGTGTGTAGGCATGGTGTTCCTGTTTCGATCAATTCGGATCGAGATGGCCATTTTACATCAAATTTCTAGAGATCGCTTCAGGAAGCATTGGGGACGAATTTAGATATGAGTACCGCGTACCACCCTCAAACGGAAAGGTCAAAGTGAAAGGACAAATACAAACATAGGAAGATAATGTTGTGTGCCTGTGGATTGATTTGGAAGTAGTTGGGATCGCCAATTGCCATTGGTTGAATTCTCATATAACAATAGTTATCACGCAAGTATTAAGGCTGCACCATATGAAGCTTTGTATGGCCGAAAGTGTAGATCACCTGTATGCTGGAGTGAGGTTGGGGATAGCTAACTCACCGGTCCAGAATTGATCCATTGATACGACGAGATGATTATGTCCAATTAAGAACCTGATTGTTATTTGCACTCATAGTCGCTAGAAAATAGTTATGTAGATAAGAAGTGAGCTAAGATGTGTGAATATGAAGTTGGAGATAAGGTACTGCTTAAGGAATCACCAAGAGGGAGTTGTGCCGTTTTGGAAAGCGCGGGAAGTTAAGTCTACGTTACATTGGTCATTCAAGATTCTAGCTAGAGTTGGGTCCTTGTCTCCCCCCCCCTTTATACTTGGAGTTGCATGAAGAAGTTGAAGGGATTCATAGTACATTTCATGTTTCGAATCATAAGAAATGTTTAGCGGAAGGTGATATTGTTGTTCTGATGGATGAGATTCAACTTGATGATAAGTTGCATATGATTGAAGAGCCAGTGGAAGTTGTTGATAGAGAGGTTAAGCGACTTAAGCAAAGTCGGATACCTATTGTTAAAGTTTGTTAGAATTCGCAAAGAGGTCCTAAAATTTACTTGGGAACGTGATGATCAGATTAAGAAAAGTACCATCATCTCTTTACAAATAAGGAAGAAGCGAGGAAAGCGGATAAGTCGAGCTGAGCACCGGGACGACGCTCCATAAAGGAAGGGAGAATGTAACAACCCGAAGTTTCAGGTCAACGTTTATCCCAAGTTACGATAATTATTTTTGCTACGTAGATAGTTATAGTCATTTATACTATATGAGGTTTGATATAGAGATTTCCATTTATAGGGTAATTTCAATCCGTGATTGAGTTTCTATTAGTTTTTAGCGTCTAAGAAAGTCAAGAAAAGTTTATATTGTTGCTCCGAGAGCGTGATTATGTTATTTTCGTATTTTACGATGTTTCCCTGAGTATTTGTAAAAATCGTGCTTAAAGGTTGTGTTTTACAAGGTTTAACGATTATTAAACGTTTTAAAAAAAATTAGTGGGAACGGATTTAATATATTTATAAACGTGGTGTTATCCGAATCTTTGGCCGATTTTATTTATAAAAGAAATGCTACTTTGTACTAACTTTAAAAGAGATTGAGAATGGAGGGACCTAGATTACCAATTTGCCAAACTCTTATTCTATAAATAAGACCTCAATACTTCCATATTTTTCCTTTATCAAAATTGGTTTTCTTTCTCCCCCTTCTTGCTCACTTCGACCGGTCACAGGAGAAACACCACCACCACCACTTTATTTTTGACATGCAATTAAATCCAAATACACCATCTTAATCCTTGTTTAATCCTCTACATTTCCCATTAAGAAAATCTTACATGCAACAAGTATTTTGAGAAATAGAAATTTGGTTGGTTACTTAAAGATTTGAGCTAAAGAGGGTGTTAAGTGTTGATAGATTAGTGTTATTGTGAGTTGGTTTGATTGAAAAAGGGTTTGGTTTTGGTCTTTGCTTATTCGTCCATACGGTCCAACCAAGGGGGAAGAGAAATTGATTTTTGTTCTAGCTTTGTGAGTGTTTTAATTGTGTTTTTGTGTTGATTAATTAGATGTTACTACATATATATAGTTATTTCTAGATGATTCAAGTGCAAAATTGATTTGAAAGTATTTTGAGTATGAGTAAGTGTTTGATAGTTTTGGTACATGTTTTTAGGCTAGTCAAACATGTTGGAATACTTAGATTTTGATAAAATTATGATAAAGGATATTTTAAGGTTCGTTTTGACATAAGGTGGGCCTTGTAACTCCTCAAAACGAATGTTTTACGGCCAAGTCAAGTTTGGGTATTTTTGAAGTAAAAAGTCTACTACGAACTTTGACTTTTGAAAGTCAAACTTGCGTAAACTTTTGAATAAAGACTAATGAGCAAAGAGTTCGTAATGTTAGTTAAAATGTAACGCAATATGAAGTTCGGATTATATTATCCTTACTTTCGGTAAACTTTCTAAAAATGGAAACTGTATGGAAAATGTGGTAATAGTGTTAAGTGTGTCAAGGTGAAATGTTTTGCGACGTACTTGGAGATTATAGTATATAATTGTATATACATAATAGTAATAACTATATATGAAAGTATGTATTATATGAAATATTATACTTTTAGTCACGTACCGCCATATATGTATTATATAGGTCGTCGTTAAGACGTGAAGCAAGTTATGCTTGTCGAGTTGATTGATTTGGATCTTTTGATTAAGGTGAGTTCATAGCCTCACTTTTGAACTGTTTTAAATGTTTTTAAACCCACGAGGGGGATACATGTTTGTTTTATAAATCGAACACATATGATTTTATGGTATGTTGGACCCGATTATGAGATTGTTTCCGCATAAGTAGCTATTGTCGAAGTCCCTTATTTCATGAACCGTTAATTGCCTTGTGAGGTGAACGCTAATGATTAAATAATCTATTTGTTTTGACTACCCTGTCCAGGGTTTGAATCCTAGTGACCACCCTAATCAAACGGACATTTTGTATTTAAAAATAGTATTATATGAGCAAATAATACCATTGTTTTGTGGCACTATAACATATGAAAAGCCAATATGTACTGTTACGTTTGTGTGTCATGAGCTTATTGCCAGAATGACAAGAAGTTCTATACATTGCATTATGTTGCTTTTGTTTTCCCCCGAGAACTAATTATGTGTTCAAATATATTGCTATAATACAATTGTTTTAAACTCTATGAATTTCACTCAACTTTGTTGTTGACATTTTAAACATGTTTTATCCCAGGTAACCAAGGATGAAGGTAACGATGGCGTGGAGGTGTCGTGCGTGTGATGGATTTTATGGAAAGACTACTTGTGTGTTTCGGTCTTTTAAAAACAATGTCTTTTAATTGAAATAATTATCTTTCAATGGTTGTAATAGACGGTGGTTGCGATTCTGTGGGGACCTAAACACATTTTAACTCTGAATAATTATGGAACACATGTTTGTTAAAACGTCTCATTTGGGTCGTTTTCTATTATCTTGGTAAATGGTGCTATTTAGTAACATCCAATTGCTAATTTCCGCTGTGCAATCCAATGTACGTTGGGTGGGGTATTACAAAATCTAACCCAAGTAAATCTTGAGTAATCGTCAACAATCACTAAGATATATCTTTTCCCATTAATACTCGCCACACGCATCGGGCCACACAAATCTATATGCAAAAGATATAGTTTCTCTTGGTTAGTGTCTTTAGCTTTGGGTTGATGGGAGGATTTCTTGCTTTTTCCTAATGTACATGCTGAACACAGATGATCTTTTCGTGCAAGACCATCTTTAGCTATCTTGTTAAGAGTACCAAAGTTGAGATGTGATAACTGATGGTGCCATAACCAGCTCTTAGTCTTTGACGCTTTTGATAGAAGACATATCGGAGATGTTTTAAGCATGTCATCAAGAGAAATTGTGTATAAATTTATGTCTCAGGATCCGAAAATTAGATCAACACCTTCTAAATTACGAATAAAGGAAGTGTTTTTCTGAAATGCGACTTCAAGATCCGCGTCGTAAAATTAACCAACAGAAAACAAGTTATGTCCAAGCCCCTTGATGTAGTATACTCTTGAGATAGTAACATTTCCCAGCTACTAGAGAACAATCTGGACAACTTGTCATGACAAGAGAAGAAGACGATGGAATATCTATAGCATTGGATCCCCAAGTGGTTAGATTTTTAGATTTTACAATCTTAGCTTTTTTACTCGAACCTACATTTTTAACATTTTTGGGATTCCTGTTGTAGACTTTAAGCTCTGGTTTTTGTGGTTCAACTGAGTGGGAAGTGGTTTTCTTAGGAGGCACTACGTTAGCTGAAGTGATCCTAGTTAAAGGGCATGAGTTACCAACTATAGTGAAAGTTCTGCTTGTTGGATCCCAAGCTATGTTGACTTCTTCAACATGTTGAGCTTTTTCTTTGGCAAGCCTTTCTTCTTCTTCTTCAGCTTGTAGCTTGAAAGCAAGTTCTTCATCAAGTCTAATTTGTTCAAGCCTCTTCATAGGCTTCACTTGTTCTAACACAAGCTCTTCAACCATAATCCCTTTGCCTTTGTCATGTGGCTTGACCTGTGATGGTTGTTGTGAAGAAACTGTTGGTGTAGGTGCTTGTTCTTGTTCATGAATAACAAGCCCTTTAGCCCTGGGTCTTGTGCTAACAGCTGTAAGTGTTGGTGTTGTTGTTATTGATTCACTTGGCTGTTCTACAACATTGGCTTTTTCCTAAACTTTTGCACTTTTTAAAGCTGTAAGTGCTTGAGCCAAAGTAACTTCATCAACACTTAAATTCACATCTTTAGCAGCAACTTCACTTTCATTAACTACCTCATCACCAACTAAGTTATTAACACCAAACATATCAGCATCATCTTGATCATTAACCAGGGTAATGTCTTCATCAGCATCAATATCATGAATCCTCCTCCCATGTTTGGATGCATCCTCTTCACCCAAACCTTCATCTTCAAAGGATTCTACCCTGGCTGTCAAGCCAACCTTGTATAATCTTTTGAGCTTATGAGTTCTTTTTCTATCTTTCTTCTCAAGCCTCTTGACCCTACTTTTCAAACTGTCAATCTCATTAGCTTGAGTGGTCTTTGTTGTCTCCAAAGCAAGAACTCTTGATTGTAAAGTTGTACATAATTCCATTAATTCCTGAAGTTTCAATCTATCCTCACCACTTTGAAGTGTGTTACCTCTTGCGAGCAGTAGATCATTGGAAAGTTTAGATACATTCTCAGACCTAGTCTGAGCAAATTGTATCCCCCATGGTTTCTTGGCGCCTAGGACTACCACCTGAACTAGTTCCTAGGGAACTTGGTTCATTAGGTGTTGCCTTGGATTGGGTCTTATTGATGTTACTCCTATCCTGCTCGGCATCTAAGCCAGTAGCAGTAGTGGCAACCCTTTCCAAATTGTCATCCATCTCCTCATTGACAGCCTCATCTGTTACATTGGTTGTAGGACCACTAGGCTGAGGTACCTAAGTGTCCTTTCTCTTTGGCCTTCTTGATCTTTGTTTCTTTTGAGGTTGAGATGTTGATGGTTGAATGGGTGTGTGATGGGGATCAGTAGGTGTTGCTGAACCTTCACCCATTTTAGCTTGATTTTGCACCACTGTTGTTGGAAACAAAGGTGTTTCCCTTCTTGAAAAACCTTTTCCTAACCTCTTCATATTTCCAAAGATCTTCTTAGTGTGAGAGGGTGCATCATAAATTCTCTTATGACTTTGCATCCCTTCAAGTTGTTTATCCAAAAAGACTTGTACAAATCTTGGATACATCAAGAATTTACCAGCATTATCCAAGTTCTTCACCATACTTTCAAATATGTACTTTGAAAAGTTAAACTTTTAGTTTGTAGCTAGGCAGATAATTAGAGAAGCCATATTACTACTAAACTCATTTCATGCAGTAGTCTTTGCACTTAGGCATTGTAAAATAGTATGAATAAGTAATTCCCATTGTGAGGAAAAGAATGCCTTATAGAAAGTTAGCTTCTGGGAAAGTTTCTCATACCCCATCCTTGTAAGTTCTTTAAAAATGGTAGCATTTGGCAAGCAATCCATACCTTCCTCATCATCTAGTTGAAGGTTACTTCTACCAGATGCTTCAGTAACAATTATCTTCTTCCTATCCACTAGGGCTTGTAACTGTACTTCCCCATTGATAGTTTTTGCCTTGACAATAGCCCAGAATTGTTCAATACACGAAGTGTATATAGTGGGATTGATCGTTAGTGCATATCTTATAGGGTTTGCATTTAGAAAATCCATTATCTGTTCAAACCCTTCACTTTCAACGGGTTTAGACAAGAACGCGACCATATTATGAGTATTTGCAAACTTTAGATTCGCCATTTGTGTTGGGTTTTGATGATGAATGATGAAATTGAGCTAGGGTTTGTGATTAGAGAGTATATGAATTAATAAAATTAATTAAATGAGTGAATGAAACCCTTAATCAAAGTATTGATGAAAATACCCTCAACAGCATTAACGTTCACCAGCAGTTGTAAGTTATGCCTATCAGCATTAACTTATGCCTAACAGCATTAAGTTATGACAGCAGCGTTAACTTATGCCTAGCAGCATTAAGTTATGCCTAGCATCATTAAGTTATGCCTAACATCATTAACTTTGAGTCACCGGCATTAATTCCAATTCTAAACACTCTGTCTGTTTTTAATATATTCAACTCTCTTTCTGTTTTTCAACTCACCGCTTCTCTTAATTCTTTTACTAACCAAAACTCTCTGTCTGTTTTTATTCCACACATCTCTCTTTTTGTTTTTATTCTCACCAACTCTCTCAATTCTTTTTCTCACCAAATCACTCTGTCTGCTTTTACACATCTCTCTTTCTGTTTTTATTCTCACCAACTCTCTCAATTATTTTTCTCACAAATTTCACAATGTTAATTATACCAGCAGTATTAAGTATAACTAACAGCATTAACTTAGCAGTATTAAGTATAACTAGCATCACTAATTATACTTAACAGCAGAAACTTTTAATGACATGAATAACAGTACTAATTCATACAAAACTCTACAAAAACATAAAGAGATAAAAGATTTTAAGGATTTAGCATTCCAATACTAGCAATCAAATATTGAAACCAACTTACATCAAAAGCTTTCATAAGTAAATCTGCAACATTCTTGTCAGTATGGATTTTAACCATTTGAATCAACTTATTTTCATTGCAATCCCTAATAAAGTGATGTCTAATCTCTAATGCTTTGTTTTTGAATGAAAAACAAGATTTTTAATTATGTAAATAGTACTGTTATTATCAATAAAGATTTTGGTATGCAAGAAATTGTATCCATAATCAAGTAATTGATTCTGAATCCAAAGCACTTGTCCACAGCAACTTGAAGCAGCCATATATTCAGATTCTGTTATGGAATTTGCAACCACAATCTGTTTCTTGAATTGCCATGATATTAATCTACTTCCAAGGAATTGACAACCTCCGGTTGTAGGCTTCTTATCCAAGCTTGCTCCAGCATAATCACTATCAGTGTATGCTACCAAATCAAAAGGAGAATCTTTTGGATACCAAAGACCCAATTTTGGTTAACCTTTTAAGTACCTAAATGTCACACCCAGCCTAGGCGGAAACGCAAGGCATAACATCATGGATATCATCACAACACAATGGTGTCAACAATAGAGAGAACTAAATGAAATGGATAAACAAATGAGACATAATGTGTCATGACAATATCTAACATAAGTTAAAGGAGTCTTGCATTAAGATAACGAAGTCATACCATAAGGAAACATAATCCAAAGTCTAAACATCTAATGATCAATCAAATAGCAAACAATTCAGAAGACATAAATAAAATCTCTAGGAGAATGACTCCATATGCAAGCCTACGGTCTCACTAGCCACTCTTCCTAACATCAACATCCTTAACATAATTACCTAAAAATGATGCTTAAAACGTCAACATAAAGTTGGTGAGAGTCATAGGTTTAAGACACGAAAATCAAATCTAATTTATAAATTTCTGTGATAATAAAGAAAACATTGCAGGACAATAAATGAACTATCATACAGGTTAACATGCAAATCTAATCAATCACACAAATAACCGGCAAACGACTATAAGACGTCTCATATTGCACCAATGTCCCTATGGTTACCCCCCTTAGCCCAGGCCATGGATACACTTAAAGTAACATTCCTGGCCGCTAGGCCATAGTACCATCCACTAAACAGGCAATGGATACCCGCAAGTGATCCCCCTGACTTAGTTTACAATTCTTAATATCACATCACAAACACGTAGCACACAACATACAATAGTAACATATAGTCCATGCATCTTTGATAACACATTATCACAGTAATCAAAACATTTCCAAACACTTTGCATCATTTCCACCCTAATAAATCATAAGAAAAGAGGGGCTATGAAACTCACCTGAATGCTCAAACGCAGCTTCCAAATCTCTACACGCAACTATACAAATAAATAAACACAGTTACACGTGACCAAGCTAAAAGCTCTAGTCCATGTAACACACATATGATGTATGTCTAAGGGTTTAGTTAACCATCATGGGTCACCCCGACACCATGCCCAACCTTAACCATCTCATTAACACTTTACACTAGCTACTTACAATTAACTCAAAATTGCAAGAATTTAGTGTCCTCGTTAACGTACCAAAAACCTTACTTAACGACCTCATAAATTAGTACCAAAAAATCACCCATGTTAATTTATGAGTATATTAACTACCTTGTGATTCCCAAGAATTACTTACATGTGTAACTACCTCAAATAAAATCAAACTTCAAAACTGTCCTAATTTGGATCTGATTGCATGCCAAAATGTATCACTCTAGATACCATACTTAGACATGCTTTCAGAGGATAATTTTTACAGGATTATCCGTAGACATATGGAACTTAACTACTGTAGAAGGGTTAAGCTTAATTCCACTTTTAAATATAGGTTTTACCCTCACAAACATGACCTAAATCTGCCTCGTATTTACTGATCTGACAACTTTTAATGTAACCAACATTTGAATAAGTTCCCGACCTTAAAAACTTTCGAGGCTGGATTTTCTAGAAAGTAGACTCTTTTGTATTATTCATAGGCTCAAGAAACATATCAATACACATTCATATCATCTAGATATCAGTCATTGAACACGACCCAAAATTCTGCTCAACCCTAAATCAAGTTTTAACGCAAATCTAACATAACCAATTGCATGATCATGACCCTAATCAAGCCCTAATCATTCTATCATCATTAAATATTATTAATATTCTGAATTTTATGAAACCCTAGATCCATCATTGATGTTGTTACATGAAATAAGAAATCAAACTAGGCTAGATCGTTACCTTTACTTGATCCTAAACACAATCTTCTTGTAAACTTTGATCAAAATTATCGACTCCTTGTTCTTAGGGGGAGGGGGACGATCGGCTCAACAAAAAGGAAAGGAATAAAGAGACTAGTTTCTTAGGCTTAGGGCTTCTTATCTTAGGATTAATAGTCTAACAAATCCTAGCCCAACTCTAATTGTATTTTAAATAAAACATTTTTTTCTTTTCTTTTAAAAACCGGACGCACCTTATATTTATTTATATATTTTTTTATTTTATTTATTAAATTATTAATTAGGTAGTTTACTTCATTTTCCTAAGTTTTTATAAAAACCTAAGCTAATTTGATTAAACCTTTTTACTTAAACGCTACTTACTAAACTTTCTAAATATAACTTTCATTTCACCAAACCACTTTCTATTTTTAGAAAGTTTGCTACAAACCTTTATATTTCACTCACTTATTTCATTTCTAAAATGCCACATTTCCCATAAACGCTTAACACTTAATCACCAAGAATTGGCGTAGCAATGCATGCAACACGTCTTTCATTCCATATTCCACCACACGTGAACAAATGGAATACTTTACACCAAACTCATATGCACACAAAATAAGATAATCATTTACCTCAAAAATGACATCATGCACATATGTAAACCACTTAGTACACATAAAATCACATAGCACAACACTTAAACACATAAAAATGAACCCTTAGCCATTTCTAAAGGTATAAACTAACCTGCTCAAATCACGGTTGTCACAGTATCCCCTCCTTTAGGAAATCTCATCTCGAGATTTAAAAAGTAATCAAAAAAAAAAAATTAAAAAAATAACAAAGAAAAAAAAAAAAAAAAAAAGGGGGGGGAGGGGGGAGGGACACACAAGGGGGGGCAGGGAAGGGGGAGAAGGGGGGGAAGGGGGGGGGGGGGGGGGGGAAGGGAGGGCAACACGGGGGGTGGGCGGGGGTTGGGGGGCTGATGTAGTGGGTTATATGTTGGGTATAGTGGGGGCGGGTAGTGACAATGGTGACTATATGGTGGGTGAGGGTGGGATTGTGGGGTGGGGTCATACCAGCGAAGATTAAGAATAATTCTAAAGCATCAAGAAACCCAAATCAGTTGTATGATTGATCGTGAACTTCGAACAGAAAGAAAAATAAAAAAAAAAAAAAAAAAAAAAAAAAAAAAAAAAAAAAAAAATTTAAAAAAAAAAATTAAAAAAACACCCCACCCCCGAGCAAGCCGATTCATCAGCACGATCAACAAACAACCGAGGATGCTTAGACTTCATATAATCTCCGCGCTCAACAAACTCTTAACCTCAAGATCCATAATTTCTACAGGTTCCTCAACAAATTGTAAAGTCTTGTCAATTTTGATTTCATTCAACAGAACATGCAAATTAGCATACCCCAAACACTTCTTTAAATTTGACACATGGAATGTATCATGTACACCAATCAATTCCTCAGGCAATATTAACCGATAAGCTACAGGGCCAATCCGTTCAAGGATCTCAAACGGTCCTACATATCTTGGTGCTAACTTACCCTTCTTTCCAAAACGTAATGCGCTCTTCCTTGGCGACACCTTTAATAACACCTGATCACCCACCTCAAACTCTAACGGTTTACGTCTCTTATCCGCATAGCTCTTTTGACGATCTCTCACCGCTTTGGGCTTTTCCTTTACCAATACTACTTTATCAATCATTTCTTGCACTAACTCGGGTCCAATCAAACTAATCCCTCCAATCTCTGCCCATAGAACAGGCGACCTACATTTCCTTCCATACAAAGCTTCAAACGGAGCACACCGAATGCTCAAATGATAACTACCACCAAAATCGATAACACATGCCCTCATTATATCTTCCAAAGTCTGAATCATACTTTCACTTTGTCCATCCGCTTGAGGATGCTAAGCAGTACTCAAATCCAATCGCATCTCTAACACTTTCTGCAGCGTCTGCCAAAACCACAGGGTAAATCATCCATCTCAATCTGAGTTAATCGTCACCAGAATTTCATTCCTTGCTATTATCTCATCAATATAAATCCTTGCCAACTTCACATCTTGAAATCTTCTTGTATAGCTAGAAAATGAGCTAACTTGGTCAGTCTATCGACCATCACCCAAATCACATCATACTCACTACTTTAACCTTGGAAATTTAGTGATAAAATCCATAGTTATTCTATCTCATTTTCACTCAAGTATCTCAGGCTATTGTAGCAAGCCAAAAGTCTTTGGCATTGCAGCCTTCACCTCTTAAACAAGTCTGAAATTTGCTAACATAGATAGCTATATCCTTCTCTATTCATGGCCACCAATACATGTCTCCAAGGTTATAGTACTTCTTATCCGCTCTCGGATGTACCAAGTACCTTGATGCATGGGCCTCATCCATTTCACTTCCTACCAATGGAACCTAAATACGATCCATAAAATACAAACTCTCTTCCTTTTTCCTTTCCATCTGTTGATCTAACCCATGTAGTCTTTCTGCGAGTACGTTCTCTTGCTTGAACGCCTCACTTTGGGCTGCCAGTATCATTCCTCTTACTCCATACTGAATGGTCATAGCCATCGCTCGAACACGTCTAGGTTTCACTCGTTCCTTCCTACTTAACGCATCAGTCACCACATTTGCCTTACCTGGATGGTAGCGAATTTCATACTCATACTCACTATACAATTTAATCCATAAAGTACTAACCATCATCTGCCCTATTTTCCATTTGTTGTCCTATGTCATGCAGCATTTCTGCTGGCACGTTCTCTACCTTGGGCGTCTCACTTGAAGTAGCCAATATCTTATCCTTAACACCTGACTAGATAGTCATGGACATTGCTCTTACTCATCTTAGTTTCACTCTCCCTTTCTACTCAACATATCAACCACTACATTCGATTTATCAAAGCATCATACAAATCATTCTTCAAAGTCTGGAAAGCCTCTTCTCGTTCTGCGCCCCACTCATACTTCTGATTCCTCTCAGTTAGGGAAGTAAGGGGTTTAACAATCTTAGAAAAGTTTGCGATGAAACGTAGGTAGGTAACCTGCCAATCCTAAGAATAATCATATCTCGGATGGTGTCTTAGGTACTTCCCAATTCTTCACTGCCTCACTCTTACTTGGGTCCATGTGAATACGCTATGGTCGACCACGTGACCAAGAAACTGCACTTCTTCCAACCAAAACTCACACTTAGAAAACTTAGCATACAACTTCTCCTTCCTCAGTAATTCCAACCCTAACTTTAAATGAACTCCATGCTCCTCTTCTTAACAAATGACACTGGTGCTCCCCACAGAAAATGACTAGGTCGTATGAAACCTTTGTCTTGCAACTCTTGAAGTTGTTCAGACCATTCTTGCATTTCCGAGGGTGCTAGACGATATGGGGACTTCGCGACTAGCGTCGCTCCAGGAACTAAATCTATACATAACTCAAATTGTCGTTGCGGCGGTCATCGACAAGTCTTTCGGAACATATCAACAAAATCTCGTACGACGGAAGTATCACTTACTTTTGGTTCATCTACCTTCGTATTCAATAAGGTTTTCGCGACTCCTTAAGTATGTTCACCTTGAACCCGAAGTATCTCATCACCTTCCAATGATATCCTAACCACCTTCTCATGGCATACTATCACAACTTCCCCTTGGACAACCAATCCATTCCCACAATCACATTAAAGCTTCCACGACTCAACGGTATCAACGAACTCCAAGGGTTACGAACAATCAAATAGGATAACAAACGAATATCGAGTCAAAGGCTAGAATACATATGGGGGATTTCACATATGCAAATAGACGTGGATCAAATGACATAAGAATCCCTTGAAAGAAAGGATACATATATGTACCGACTGAAAATGCAAACGAAAGAATCAACATGCGTATCACGACAAAAGAAACACATAACGAAAATCAATACGCACCAGAACTTATAAATACGAAAGACAAACTTCTTATACCAACAATCGACTTTACTCGAAAGAACCAATTAAATAATGTTTTTAAAAAAATGTCTTAAGTCTAATCTTTGTAAAATTCATTTTAATCATGATTGATATAAAAATCTAGAGATAGTTATCTAATGGTGTATCGCATCTTACTACCATGAATCATTTTAAACATACTTTTCATAATAAAATTTAGAATTTAATAACCACACGATAATTTTCATAACTTAATTGTATAGGCCACTTAAACATGTTCTATTCACAACGATCATTTTAAGCACATTTTATTCATAATAATCATTTTAAACACATTTTTCGCCAAACATCACCAAGATATTCTTCAAAAGGGTTTTTTTAATTCGACATCAATTATACTATATGTTACTCAAACAAAGGACACCGCAACACCAAAAGGGATTTTAAAACACCGTATAGACTCTAACACCATTCTGTTGTTAAACGAAAGAAAATACCAAAAACCATATACTCAGAATAAAATCAAACGAACTCGTACAAGAGAAACTTATGCAAGACGTTACGGATCTAAAAGAAAATGTAAGGTCTTATCCGAAATAACAATCAATAGAGCAAACCTAAAAGCATCGATACTGACACGTCGCCAACGGGTTACGAAAACCAAGAGATATACAACCAAGGGAGTAAATATCCGTACTAAATTGTCACGAACAAATAGTGCTTAAAAGGAAAAATTCCGATATTCCTACGAGAAGTCAACTTACGGGAAAACTAGAGAAATGTACCAATAACCAAAAGCAACATATTCGAACAACCAATATACATCAAGACGTCGAATAGGAAGATAGGACCTCCTTACAACAAAGTACGATGAAGGGATTCTACACTTAGAGTTAGGAATTCGAACGAATATTCGAGAAAACAAACAACCTCAACAATAATAATACTAGGCATCCACAACTAGATAGAAAAGAAACTTACTATCTATACAACTCAATTTAACATATCCTCCAATTAGGGTAAGAGAATAATTCTCTACCCATACCACCATCCTTATCATAAATACCCATATAAAAAACAAAACATATTACACTACCACCTTACAACCAACCACAAATAAATGCAATCATGGTCACAAGTCTACGTGTGTGATGCCTTTATAATTATGTTGGCCATCATAATTATAAGTGCCTCCTTTCACATGTGTACTTACTTCCAAGATTACCCATATCAATCATAATTCACATATAAGCACATATACCATATTGCACATCTTAAACCACTCCAACTTAACACATAAAGGATGCTCCATCAAATAACTACTTACTTATATCTAAATAAAATCAAAACGACATAAAAGAACAAAATTCTTGCAAGACCTCCAGAATATAAGATATTCGGAAGAATTAATCAATAACAACGTGACAAGGTAAAAGACGGAATAAACCTATGCTGGGCCTCGCATGGATTTGACTTTACCTTCGCAAGAGTCACCCGACTCTACGGGTCTAGCCCTACTATGACTATCCAACAAGTGATTAACTACTCTATCTCCTTTGGTTCCACAAGAGGCTCCTCATACACTTAAGTCCGGTTGGGAAAACGGTTCCCCAACGAAACTTCTTAAACAACGCATACTCAATCGGCTATGGGTAATAAACATAACTAAGATGACAACTTAGTAAAATGAGATCATAAATATTTATGCAAAATAAAAGGGGAAGCATAGCAGTTATACAAAAATAGAAAGGAAGCATAATAGTTATACAAAATAGAGAGGAAACCTAAGAGTTATAGCATTAAACACATAAGCCCTAAATACATCTACATGAAGGACCCCTAGGTTATATTCTAGGCTCAGCCACCTAATTCTCTATAATCAAAGGCTCTGATACCAATCTGTCATACCCCGCCTAGGCAGAAACACGAGGCGTAACATCATGGATATCATCACAACACAATGATGTCAACAATAGAGAGAACTAAATGAAATAGATAAACAAATGAGGCACTGATATATGTAAAAACACATATCCGTTTTATATCAAAATTTGCCCTAAAAAGATTAAAACGTGCTTAAAATGCTTGTATATTGCTTGTTTTGTCTTTGTGATTGTGTAGGTACGGATATTGCAAAAATCTCAAGAAAATGGTCAAAACCGGACAAACACGAACACGGGAACGGATAGAGAATACAAGAGCCGAGAGAATGCTATCAAGGTCATCAATATTCAACTCTAGTCAACCCTTGGTCAAACAAAGGTCAACTCACTAAATGACAAAAGCCAAAAATACCTAAAACAACCCTCATTGTTAAACATATTTCACAATTAACCCTTAAAGCCTTAACGGTGTTAACTTTCTATTAAAAAGAATTAACACTCGTTATCTTTATATAATAAACCAAAACAAACCGTGGCCCATTTCCTGTTAACCATAACCCGGCCCAATCCCATTTTATAAAAACCCAGGGTCAAACCCCATTTCACCAAAGTCAAACCCTCACCTTTTGTACAAGTTTTCACGCGGGAAAGGGTGTTACCACTATTCATCTCCATCCCCATTTACCACGCGTTAAAAAAACAAAGGGCAAATCATAATTAGTGACGTGGCTATGTAATTCAAGTAATAAAGGACATGCTTGCAGAGTGACACATCACCAAACGCTTCCATTGGTGGAAACCCACAAGGAGAATGCCACACGGATGAAGAAAACATACCAAGGACTAGTATTTTGCACTAAAAGACTTAAAAAAGAAGCACAATGGCTCTGACACACGAAATGCCACGTTGGCAATCCGTGTGCTAGCCAAAGTGATCCAACGGCTCGAATTATGACTCACTGATTAGAATTTATTCAAGGGCTGAGATCAAGACAAGGGGAGCGGGGCAAGAGACCTAGAAGCTTCATCTTTGGGCTATAAATAGCCATTCACATTCACACACAATCTGTTCTTCTTTTTACCTTTTTAGTTTTTAGCTTAAAATGTAATTTTTAGTTTTTAAACCTTAGCTTATGCAATTTACTTTTTCAGCTTACTGTAATATCATTTTTAGTATCTTGTAATCACTTTTCAGTTAATAAAATAATCTTTGCTTTCATAATCTGTCTTTAATTTTCATCTTTTTAAATAACTCTAGTGCTTTTTTTCACTGTTTGATAAGCTTCTAATAAGCTCAATATAAGCTCTCTAAGTTTCTAAGCTTAAATTAAGTTCAAATAAGTCATATAATCTACTTAAATTTAAAAAAAATCAGTTAACACCTTTGCTTGATATGGATATTAGCTTTTTGGATGATAAGCTTACAATGGAAGAGCTTATTGGACCCTACCAGCTTATCCTTGGTTAAGCTAGAGCTTGTAGACAACTCTTTGAGCATTTTAGTCTTTGTTTAGCTAAGGCTTCTGTAAGTTTCCTTTTAAATTCAAGTCTCTTAGCTTAATAAGTTGCATTTGCTTATTTTTTGCTTATTTCTTCATAAATGTTAAACGCCTTTTTGCAATTGTCGAAAAAATCAAACTTTTGGTCTTTCATTAAAAGCTGGGTCATTGGTTTAGAAATCATGGAAAAGTCTTTTATGAACCTTCGGTAAAATCATGCATGCCCTAGAAAGCTTCTCACCCCTTTCACGTTTGTTGGGTATGCCAATTTAGCTATCACATCGATTTTAGTTTTATCAACCATAATTCTAGCCTAAATTTTTGTGTCCTAAAACAATCCCTTCTTTTACCATAAAATGACATTTTTCACTATTAGACAAGGTTTGTGTTCTTCAAATCTAGCTTAGATCCTATCTAAATTGGCTAGAAACAATTAAAGAGTTTACCGAATTACCGGAAGTGTCCTGAATACTTCCATAAAGTCTTTTACCATGTCGTAGAAAATTGCCGTCATGCATCTTTGAAAAGTAGCCGGTGCGTTGCATAATCCCAACGACATTCGTCGGTAAGCAAAAGTCCCATAAGGGAAAGTGAATGTTGTCTTTTCTTGATCTTCGAGTGCAATCGGGATTTGGAAGAATCCTGAAAAACCATCAAGAAAACAGTAATATTCATTCCCACATAAACGCTTTAACATTTGATCAATAAAGGGAAGAGGGAAATGATCCTATCGAGTAACATCATTGAGTTTATGATAGTCGATGCACACTCGCCATCCTGTAACCGTGCGAGAAGGAATTAACTCATTATTGTCATTCAGAACTACCGTCATTCCTCCTTTTTTTGGAACCATGTGGATAAGGCTTACCCACAAACTATCCGAGATTAGATGAATCAGTCCTGAATTAAGTAGCTTCACAATCTCATTTTTCACTACGTCTTGGACTTTGGGATTTAAACGCCTTTGGGGTTGATTGACCAGTTTGTAGTCATCTTGCATTAGAATCTTGTGCGTGCAATATGATAGACTGATTCCCTTGATGTCTGACATTTTCCAAGCAATTACCCCCTTACGTTTCTCCAATACTTGCAGAAGTAACATTTTCTCCCTTTCGAACAATTTGGATAAGATAATTATAGGAAAAGATTTGTCTCCATGGAGGTATGCGTATTCTAAGTGTTGAGGCAACTTTTTAGCTCAGGTTTTTTTCATCGGATCTCATCTAGCGTAGCCGAATTAAAGTTGTTCCTCATAACTTATTGGTTCTGCCATTTCTGCTTAACTGGATACGGCGTTTTGACGTTTCGATACACCATATTGAATAGGTCATCAGTAGCTTCATTTCGTACTTTGAAGGTCGATTGTTCAATTGATTGTTTCCTAGCATTTTAATAAAATTGATCCAGTCTATCATTTTGCCAGTAATTTTAGTGTCTCTGCGTAGATTACGTTTCATCCAAGTAATCATCTCGTAGCATTCATCATCTTCGGTTGGTGATCTCTTGATTGATTGGTCCATGTCAAAGATTACTTCATCGCCCCTACCTTTAGTGTTATCTTTTTTATTAAATATGTCTATCATAGCTCGAGCAATTGCCAAATATGGTCTTCCTAGGATTATAACAACTCTAGAGTCTTTGGGCATATCTAAGATAACGAAGTCTATTAGATTGACGAATTTATCAACTTTGATGAGTACATTTTTGACGATTCCCCTTGGGTATTGGATCGATCTATCTGCCAGCTCCAAACTCATTCTTGTAGCTTTTGGTTCTCTCAAACTGAGTTTTTCATACATCGTATGTGGCATCAAGCTTATACTAGCTCCTAGGTCTGCTAACGCATTATTAATGTGTAATTAGCCAATGTCACAAGGGATAGTAAAACTCTCTAGGTCTTTTTCTTTCGATGGAAGCTTGTTTAATAATACCGCCGAGCATCTTTCATTCATAGTGATCGTACAAGCTCCTTCGAGTCTGGCTCTATTTGTCAACAAATCTTTCAAAAATTTGGCATACTTTGGCATTTAAGCGATTGCTTCGATGAAGGGCAAATTGATGTGGAGTTGCTTCAGGTTTTCCAAGAACTTTTTCTGTTGAGCCTCTTCTTTTTCTTTTTCTCAAATCTTTGGGGAAAAAGGAAAGGGTGGCGTTTGTACTTCACTTGTTTGCTGAACAACAGGTTCGTTTGCCTTCTAGGGTTGGTCATTGGTAAGAAATTTGTTTGATTCAACTGGTTCGTCGTGATTTATTACTAGGGATTCTTTCGTATGTATATTGGCGTCGTTATCTTGAACATCTTGAGTCGTTGTTTTTACCCCTCTAGTAGTCACTCCTATGGCTTCCAGATTTGATATTGGAGTGTTATTGATCACTTTCAAAAATCCGTGTACCTCGAACCTGAGCTCGCTTAACAAATTGTTTCTTTCTTTAAATAAGAGCTCGTTTGTTGTTCTAATTCTGTGATGATGCTACTCATTCCTCTTGGCTCACGTTTTCCTTCGTGAATTATTTGTATGACATTTCTTCCATCGTTAATCTCCTTTTCGGGTAAGTGAAGTGATATGGATGAAGTCCAAAGGTTCTTTCTAAAAAATAAGACATGATTCAAAGTAAAGCTATTCTAGAGAAATAGACTTGCAAAGATTTATAAATTTTCAGTCAATACGTCGTATACAATAATCGGATACGTGTACTTGCTGATCAGAAAGTTAGATAAGCCGTATGGAGGGTTGTCGACCAGAACAGTGTTTTACTGAAAAGAAATTAAATAAAGAACACATAAACAAGACAGTAAAAAATAAGGACAAAATTATACACTAATTTAAATTACACTAATCCTAAGGGTTAGACTAATCTAATGTTAAAAACCAAAAATATCAAATAAAAAAATCAAGATTAATTCTCATCTCGGTACGGTGCAAAAATGATGTGCTGTCGTGTAAGGTCAATTTATTGTTTTTACCAAGTTTTAAATTTATATTTTGCGAATTTAACGAAAATAAACACTTTAAGGGCTGTGTACATGGTAGGTGGGAGTTTCGTGATACAGTGGGTGTCGAACACTTTGAGCGAAGTTAATTCTTTCAATTTAATTAATACTTTTGGTTTTTCTAATCTAGTTAGTCTATTCTATGCTAAACCCTATGCTAAACCTATGTTAATCTAAATCTAATGGACAAAAAGGGGGGTTTTCAGCTGAGAGACTGGCACAGTTTGGTGGTGAATAAATCAATTCACGGACCACTTTAACCACGCAAGCAAATTAACAGGTAGGAGTAAAAGAGCGGACTAGCCAAAATATAAGAATACTATATTATCCCCATTATTAATCAAATCAGTATGTAGTTTGTTTATTAGTGCAATGATTACTTATCTCGAGGCGGCATATAATTTTTAAGACTTAGGCGTTACTTTGTCTAAGACTAGACACGTTGAATTCTTTCACAATTAAACGCATCCGCAAGAAGCATCTTATTTACTGTTATAATCTATTTATGATTGAAGGCAATGGTGATCTTGTAAATCCCTAGCAAGAGAGACTTTCCCATTTACTGCTTAACCGGCTCTTTATATACTAGTACTTCCACTGGTCCGAGTCTTACCCAATTGATTATGAACGTCCGTTGGTACCAAGGTCACCTTATGGCTCAACTAAGCTCACAATCAAAGGGCAAAGATAGGTCAATATTTGTGATCCTATGATTCTAGATATATAAATTGCAATATGGAGAGCTATCCCGGACTCTTAGCCTACGAACCAAACAACACGAGTTGCCAACGCATTAAATTGTAGGACTAGACTATGTTGAATGATAGGTCGCATACTTAAGCATGTAAACAAGTATGACGATAAACATAAACAAGCAATTCAATGATAAATTAAGAAATCGAGATAAACAAACCAAACATTAAGATCTTTATAACAATGGCTAATACCCGAAGGTATTAGACTTCAAACATCATAATTAATATTGAGTATTGATTTTGCCAAGGTCAAAAACTACCGAGTTAACGAATGATACCATAAAACTGACACGGATTACAGTGTATAAGAAATTACACGTTTGTCTCTATGGAAGAATCGCGTTGTCGACCTCTTCTGCTTATTTTCTTCTCTGAAAATCAACTTTTATGGTTTAGGTATCGAGAATATGATTTTGCACGCCTAAAACTCGTTTTTGAGTTTTCTATTTATAAGGTCTGAAGTTGGTTTTGATACGGCGTATCCAAGGTCTTGGATACGGCGTATTGGGGGTTTCTTGGAGTAGGCACCACGTTTAATATTTTTTAGAATATTTTATTCCCATATAGCTTGAATATGACGTATTGCCTTTCTTGGATACGACGTATTGGATCTTGTGGTCTTCTGTCTTTGGTGAGTGCATGCATAGATACGCCGTATCTTCCTTGATGGATACGGCGTATTGGTCTTCAGACACTCCTACAAAAAAAGCCATAGAAACTGGTCAAAATAGCCCATAAAAAGTGGTTTTGGAACCACTCTCCGAGGGGGGGGGGTATCTCCATGATCGAAACATATGAAAACCGGTTATGCAACCAGTCTCTATTAGAAGAATCGACACCGATTCTCGCCCTAAGAATTGGTCTCCATATTAAAATAAACACACGTGTTTTATTGGAAATGGACACTGGTTCTCCCGTAACATATCTTTATAAAAAGATCCAACCTGTCTTTATATAGAGTAAAAAGATATGTTTTTATCTCAAAACCTGTCTTTTTTAATCTATTGTAAAAAAAATATTTTTGAAATTGTTTAATAAATTACAAAACTTACAAATTTAACCCACCAAAATAAAGAAATATAAATACAGCAAATTTATATAACTGATTTAGTTGACCAAAATGTCAAAATCAACAATTGAAGTAATAAAAGACAACTTCAATTCGCTTAACATAAAGCAAATACAAATTCATATAAATTAAATCAATAGAATTGAATCACAATATAACCATAAAGAATAACATAGAATTCAAATAATTATCGAGGGACTAATCTTGCACATGTAAACCATTCGCTAATGACAGCGTTCACTCTCTGTTTCTTACCAACGGACGCTCATTAGTCAAGGTACTACAAGATAAGATGAAATTACACGCTAATAATAATAAACGAACTAAAGCAATTAAAGGACATATTAAGCAAAATTAAACTATAACTATAAAATGGAAATGAGAATGAAATTAGGAACCCGAGTGTGAAACGATTACGAAAGTAAACCACCCGATTATATTAACTAGACTTGATGCCCAAGTTTTTTAACTATAAAACTTGGCATCAAGTCTAGTTTATATAATCGGGTGGTTACATTCGTATCGGTTTCGTCACTCGGGTTCTAATTTCATTCTCATTTCCATTTTAGTAGTTATAGTTTAATTTTGCTTAATATGTCTTTTATTTCTTGTTCGTTTATTATTATTAGCGAGTAGATTTCTCTTATGTTGTAGGGTACTTGGAAAACTTATAAAATGAGCGTTTCCGTTGGAGAACAGGAGAGTGACGCGGTCATTTAGCGCCCGATGGTTTACATTGTGGCGAGATTAGTCCTAGATAATTATGTTGAAATCTAGTGTTTTTCTTTATGGTTATTTGTTGAATTCTAGTGATGTAATTTGATTTGAATTTTGTATTTGTTTTATGTTAAGTTGAATTGAAGTTGTCTTTATTTACTTTAATTTGTTGATTTTGACATTTTTGGTCTATCTAAATTAGTTTATATATATTTGCTGTATTTATATTTCTTTATTTTGGTGGGTTAAATTTGTAAGTTTTAGAATTTATTAAAGAATTCAAAAATATTTTTACAATAAAAAAGACAGGTTTTGAGATAAAAAAACATATCTTTTTACTGTATATAAAGACAGGTTGGATCTTTTTATAAAGACATGTTGTGGGATGAAACCGTGTCAATTTCCCAATTAAAAAACACGTGTGTTTATTTTATTAATGGAGACAATTCTTTGGGCGAGCACGGTTTTGTCGATTCCTTCTAACTAGAGAATGTTTGAATAACCGGTTTTCATATGTTTCGATCATGGAGATACCCCCCCCCTCGGAGAGTGGTTCCAAAACTACTTTTTATGGGGCTATTTTGTACCAGTTTTCTATGGCTTTTTTTTTTTTGTTTAGTAGTGTCTGAACGACCATTTACGCCGTATCCATCAAGGAAGATTTACGGCGTATCTATGCATGCATCTCACCAAATAAGAACGACCAAAGATCCATTTAGCGCTATCCAAAAGAAAGGCAATTGTGGATATTCAAGCTATATGGCGAATAAAATATTCTGGAAGATAATCAAACTTGGTGCCTATCAAATAAACCCCTAATTTACGCCTTATACAAGACCTTGGATAGCCGTATCGAAACCGACTTCAGGCTTATAAATAGAAACTCTAAAAAATGGTTTGAGGCGCTGCAAAATCCATATTCTCGATACATAAACCATAAAAGTCTATTTTCAGAGGAGAAAAAGAGCAGAAGAGGTCGAGCAACGCGATTCATTCCATAGGAGTACAAAGTCTGTTAATTTTATTATAATTCTTGTAATCGTTCAGTTTGTATATTCGTTAAATCGGTTAGTTTACCTGGCTAAGTCATTACTCTTGTATTATTTATGATGTTTGAAGGCTAATACCTATCGGGTATTAGCCATTGTTGTTAATGATCTTTGAATGTTTGTTTGTTTATATTCGATTTCTTTAATTTTATCGTTTGAATTGCTTTTTATGTTTATCCTCATACTTGGTTACGTGACTTAAGTATGCGAACCTCTCATTCTATAGGTCTAGTCCTACATATTTAATGCGTTGCAACTTCGGTGTTGTTTGGGCGTAGGTAAGATTCCGGGATAGCATTCCAGTATTTGCAATTTTTTATATCTAGATCATAGGATCACAAAAATTGGACCCTATCTTTGCCCTTTGATTGTGAGTTATTTGAGCCATAATGGGTGACCTTGGTACCAACGGGATACGTTCTAATCAATTGGGTAATGACTCGGACAGTGGAATACTGTAATATAAGAGCCGTTATAGCAGTAAATGGGTTAAGTTCTCTATGAGCTAGGATTTTAACAAGATCACCATGCCTTAATCAATAGAAGTTTATAATCAGTTAAATAAGGTTGCTTTATGCGGAGGCGTTAATTAGTGAAAGAATTCTACGTTGTTAGGTCTTAGGAAAAAGTAACGCTAAGTCTTAAAAATTATATGCCGCCTCGAGTAAGTAATCATTGCACTAATAAACAAACTAACATTCTGATTTGATTAATAATGGATAATATAGTTTTCTTATATTTGGCTAGTCGCTCTTTATTCTTTGTTAATTTGCTTGCGTGGGTTAAAGTGTCTTGAATTGATTTTAGTCACCACCAAACGTGTGCCAGTCTCTCAGGCTGAAAACCCCCCTTTTTTCCATTAGTTTAGGTATTACATAGGTTTAGCATAGGTTTAGCCATAGATAGACTACTTAGATTAGAAAACCAAAGTATTAATAAATTGAAAGATTTAACATCGCTCAAAGTGTTCGACACCCTACTTACCGTGAAACTACCACCGACCGGGTACACTGCCCGTTACACTGTCGGCTAAATGTAAATTTAAAACTTGGTAATCAATAAATTGTCCCTACACGACAGCACATCAAGTTTTTGGACCGTTACCGGAGATAGACGTGAGAATTAATCTAATTTTTATTTGATATTTTGATTTTAGCATTAGCTAGATTATAAAACATTAGGATTAGTGGAATCTAGATTAGTGTATAATTATGTCTTTAATTGTTTTCTTGTCTTGTTTATGTGTTCATTATTTAATTGCTTTTCATAATACACTTTTCTGGTCGACAAACCAATACGGCGTATCCAACTTTCTGACCAATACAACGTATCCATTCTGATTTAGCGATACGACGTATCCGATTATTGTATACGGCGTATTGACTAAAAAATTTGAAATCTTTGCAAGTTTATTTATCTAGAATAGCTTTACTTTGAATCATGTCTTATTTTTCAGAAAGAACCTTCGGACTTCGTCCATATCACTTTACTTACCGGAAAAGAGATTAACGATGGAAGAAATGTTATACAAATTTATCGAAGAAGGAAAACATGAGCAAGAGGAGATGAGAGCATTCATCTAGAATTTTAGAACACCCCCACAAACGAGCTCTTATTTAAAGAAAGAAACAGTTCGTTAAGCAAGCTCAGGTTCGAGGTACAAGGATTGTTGAAAGTGATCAATAACACTCCAATATCAAATCTGGAAGCCAAAGCAGTAACTACTAGAGGGGGAGGGGGGAACAACGACTCAAGATGTTCAAGATAACGACGCCAGTATACATATGAAAGAATCCCTAGTAATAAAATCAGACGACCAATTGAATCAACAATGTTCTACCAATGACCAACCCATAGGAAGGCAACGAAACCTGTTGTTCAGCAAACAAGTGAAGTACAAACGCCACCCATTCCTTTTCCCCAAAGATTGAGAAAAGAAAAAGAAGAGGATCAACAGAAAAAGTTCTTGGAAAACCTGAAGCAACTCCACATCAATTTGCCCTTCATCAAAGCAATCACTCAAATGCCAAAGTATGACAAATTTTTGAAAGATTTGTTGACAAATAGGTCCAGACTCGAAGGAGCTTGTACGATCACTATGAATGAAAGATGCTCGGCGGTATTATTAAACAAGCTTCCATCGAAAGAAAAAGAACCCAGGAGTTGACTATCCTTGTTGTGACATTGGGCCAAAGTAATTACACATTAATAATGCGTTAGCAGACCTAGGAGCTAGTATAAGCTTGATGCCACATACGATGTATGAAAAACTCAGTTTGAGAGAACCAAAAGCTACAAGAATGAGTTTGGAGCTTGCAGATAGATCGATCCAATACCCAAGGGGAATCGTCGAAAATGTACTCATCAAAGTTGATAAATTCGTCAATCTAATAGACTTCGTTATCTTAGATATGCCCAAAGACTCTAGAGTTGTTATAATCCTAGGAAGACCATTTTTGGCAACTGCTCGAGCTAAGATAGACGTATTTAATAAAAACGATAACACTAAAGGTAGGGGACGATGAAGTAATCTTTGACATGGACCAATCAATCAAGAGATCGCCCCCCCCCCCCCCCCCACCACGAAGCTGATGATGCTACGAGATTGATTACTGGATGATAAGTATCTACGAGAGACTAAGATTATGGCAAATGATAGGACTGGTTTTTTATTAAAAGGGCTGGAAAAATCAATTGAACAATCAAACCTTAAAAGTTACGAATGTGAAGCTGCTGATGGCTCTGATTCAATACGACGTATCAAAGCTGTCAATACGCCGTATCGAGTTGAGCAGAAAATGGCAGAACCCAATAAAGTTAAGAGGGAACAACTTTATTCGGCTAGCGCTAACGAGATCGACGAGAAGAAACCTGAGCTGAAAATTTTGCCTCAACACTTATAATATGCATACCTTCATGGATACAAATCTTATCCCATAATTATCTCATCCAAATTGTCCGAAAGGGAGAAAATGTTACTTTTGCAAGTATTAGAGAAACATAAGGGGGGCAATTGCTTGGAAAATGTCGAACATCAAGGGAATCAGTCCATCATATTGCACGCACAAGATTCTAATGGAAGATAACTACAAACCGGTCATTCAACCCAAAGGCGTTTAAATCCAAAAGTCCAAGACTAGTGAAAAATGATATTGTGAAGCTACTTGATTCAGGACTGATTTATCCAATCTCGGATAGTTTGTAGGTCAGCCTTATCCACGTAGTTCCAAAGAAAGGAGGGACGACTGTAGTTCTGAATGACAATAATGCGTTAATTCCTTCTCGCACAGTTATGGGATGGCGAGTGTACATCGACTATCAAAAACTCAATGATGCAAATTGCAAAGATCATTTCCCTCTTCCCTTTATTGATCAAATGTTAGAGCATTTATGTAGGAATGAATATTACTGTTTTCTTGATGGTTTTTCAGGATTCTTCCAATTTCCGCATCACACCCGAATGAAGATCAAGAAAGACAAAATTCATTGTCCTTAAGAGACTTTTACATAACGACGAATGCGTTTCGATATGCAACGCTAATAAATTAGTTAATTAAAAAATAATTTAAAAAAAAATATATAATTATAATATGGGACGTATAGAAGAAAAAAAAGGGAAAAGAAAAAGGAGTTTGGGTAGGGATCAAATTATTATTAGATAAGGGTTAGGATATTAGGTTTAGCTTATAAATACAAAACCCTAGCTCATTCCCTTCTCTTTTCCCTTGTTTTGGTCGTTTGAAATCAGCCCCCCAAGAGCTAGGAGTGGCGAAACTTTTTGGATCCAAGAAGCATTCATGTGTTGTGATTTAGGTGTTAAGAATCAAGGTAAGTGCGTTCCTTTCTAGTTTAATTAACGCATTCATGTAACCCTAATTATGATGGATCTAGGGTTTTAAGTAAAATACAGAATTTTTACGATATATTATGATTATAGTATACTTAGGATTGAATTTGATCCGTATGCATGCGTGTGGTTTGGTTAGATTTGCGTTAGATCTTGATTTAGGTATGAGCAGAATTTTAGGTCGTGTTCAACGACTGATATCTTGATGATAAAAACGGGTATTGATATGTTTCTTAAGCCTATGAATAAGAAAAAAGAGTATACTTTCCAGAAAATCTGGTCTCGAAAGTTTTTAAGATCGGGAAGTCATTCAAAGGTTTGTTACACTAAAAGTTGTCAAATCAGTAAATACATGTCAGATTTAGGTCATGTTTGTGAGGGTAAAACCTATACTTAAAAATGAAATTAAGCTTAGCCCTTCTACCGTAGTTAAGTTCCATATGTCTATGGATAATCCTATGAAAATTAGCATCTAAAAGCATGTCTAATTATGGTAGCTAGTGTGATACATTTTGGTGTGCAATCAGATCCGAATTATGACAGTTTTGAAGCTTGATTTTATTTGAGGTAGTTACAAATGTAAGTAATACTTGAAAATCACAAGGTATTTAATATAATCATAAATTAACATGGGTGATTTTTGGTATAATTTATGAAGGTTATTAAGTAAGGGTTTTGGGTACGTAAAAAGACACTAAAATTCTGCAATTCTAAGTTAATTGTAGGTAGCTAGTGTAAAGTGTTAATAAGATGATTAAGGTTGGGCATGGTGTCAGGGTGACCCATGATGGTTAACTAAACCCTTATAAATCCATCATATGTGTGTTACATGGACTAGAGCTTTTAGATTGGTCGCATGTAACCGTGTTTATTTATTTGTATAGTTGCGTGTTGAGATTTGGAAGCTGCGTTTCAGTATCCAGGTGAGTTTCATAGCCCCTCTTTTCTTATAATCTATTTGGGGTGGAAATGATTCAAAGTGTTTGGAAATGTTTTGATTACTATGATAATGTGTTGTCAAAGATACATGAACTATATGTGACTATTGTATGTTGTGTGCTACATGTTTTGTGATGTGATATTGAGAATTACAAACTAAGTCAGGGGGGATCACCTGCGCGTATCCATGGCCTATTTAGTGGACGGTACTGTGGCCTAGCGAGCAGAAAGGTTACTTTGGGAGTATCCATGGCCTGGGCTAAGGGGGTAACTACAGGGACCTTGGTACGATATGAGACGTCTCGTGGTCGTTTGCTGGGTATTTATGTAATTGATTGGATTTACATGTTAGCCTATATGATAGTTTATTTATTGTCTTGTGATGTTTTCTTTATTATCACAGTAATTTATAGTTAGATTTTAGTTATCGTGTCTTACACCTATGACTCTCACCAACTTTATGTTGACGTTTTAAACATCATTTTTAGGTAATCATGTTGAGGATGTTGATGTTAGGAAGAGTGGCTAGTGAGACCGTAGGCTTGCATGTGGAGTCATTCTCCTAGAGATTTTATTTATGTCTTTTGAATTGTTTGCTATTTGATTGTTCATTGGATGTTTAGACTTTTGGATTATGTTTCCTTGTGGTATGACTTTGCTATCGTAATGCAAGACTCCTTTATCTTATGTTAGATATTGTCATGGCACATTGTGCCTTATTTGTTTATGTATTTCATTTAGTTCTCTCTATTGTTGACACCATTGTGTTGTGATGATATCCATGATGTTATGCCTCGTGTTTTCGCCTAGGCGAGGTGTGACAGATTGGTATCAGAGCCTTTGGTTATAGAGAAGTAGGTGATTGAGCCTATAATATAACCTAGGGGTCCTTCATGTAGATGTATTTAGGGCTTATGTGTTTAATGCTATAACTATTAGGTTTCCCCTTTTTTGTATAACTATTATGCTTCCTTTCTATTTTCGTATAACTGCTATGCTTCCCCTTTTATTTTGCATAAATATTTATGATCTCATTTTACTAAGTTGTCATCTTAGTTATGTTTATTACCCATAGCCGATTTAGTATGCGTTGTCTAAGAAGTTTCGTTGGGGAACCATTTTCCCAACTGGACTTAAGTGTATGAGGAGCCTCTTGTGGAAACAAAGGAGATAGAGTAGTTAATCGCTTGTTGGATACTCATAGTAAGGCTGGACCCGTGGAGTCGGGTGACTCTTGCGAAGGTAAAGTCAAACCCATGCGAGGCCCAGCATAGGTTTATTCTGTCTTTTACCTTGTCACGTTGTTATTGGTTAATTCTTTTGAATATCTTGTATTCTGGAGGTGCTGCGAGACTTTCGTTCTTTTATGTCATTTCGATTTTATTTAGATATAAGTAGTTATTTGATGGAGCATCCTTTATGTGTTAAGTTGGAGTGGTTTAAGATGTGCAATATGGTATATTTGCTTATATGTGAATTATGATTGATATGGGTAGTCTTGGAAGTAAGTACACGTGTGAAAGGAGGCACTTATAATTATAGTGGCCAACATAATTATAAAAGCATCACACACGTAGACTTGTGACCATGATTGCATTTATTTGTGTTTGGTTGTAAGGTGGTAGTGTAATATGTTTTGTTTTTTATATGGGTATTTATGATAAGGATGGTGGTATGGGTAGAGAATTATTCTCTTACCCTAATTGGAGGATATGTTAAATTGAGTTGTATAGATTGTAAGTTTCTCTTCTATCTAGTATTTGCGGATGCCTAGTATTATTATTGTTGAGGTTGTTCGTTTACTCGATTATTCGTTCGGATTCCTAACTCTAAGTGTAGAATCCCTTCATCGTACTTTGTTGTAAGGAGGTCCTATCATCCTATTCGACGTCTTGATGTATATTGGTTGTTCGGATCTGCTGCTTTTGGTTATTGGTACATTTCTCTGGTTTTCCCGTAAGTTGACTTCTCGTAGGAATATCAGAATTTTTCCTTTTAAACACTATTCGTTCGTGACAATTTAGTACGGATATTTACTCCCTTGGTTGTATATCTCTTGGTTTTCGTAACCCGTTGGCGACGTGTTAGTATCGATGCTTTTAGGTTTGCTCTGTTGATCGTTATTTCGGATAAGACCTTACGTTTTCTTTTGGATCCGTAACGTCTTGCATAAGTTTCTCTTGTACGAGTTCGTTTGATTTTACTCTGAGTATATGGTTTTTGGTATTTTCTTTCGTTTTCAAACAACAGAATGGTGTTAGAGTCTATACGGTGTTTTAAAATCCCTTTTGGTGTTGCGGTGTCCTTTGTTTGAGTAACATATAGTATAATTGATGTCGAATTATAAAAAAAAACCTTTTGAAGAATATCTTGGTGATGTTTGGCGAAAACTGTGTTTAAAATGATTATTATGAATAAAATGTGCTTAAAATGATCGTTGTGAATAGAACATGTTTAAGTGGCCTATACAATTAAGTTATGAAAATTGTCGTGTGGTTATTAAATTCTAAATTTTATTATGAAAAGTAGGTTTAAAATGATTCATGGTAGTAAAATGCGATACACCATTAGATAACTATCTCTAGATTTTTACAAAGACTAGACTTAAGACATTTAAAAAAATGATTTTTATATTTAAAACGACTCTCTTTATTTTAAATTGATTTTTTTTAAAAACATTATTTAATTGGTTCTTTCGAGTAAAGTCGATTGTTGGTATAAGAAGTTGTCTTTCGTATTTATAAGTTCTGGTGCGTATTGATTTTCGTTATGTGTTTCTTTTGTCGTGATACGCCTGTTGATTCTTTCATTTGTGTTTTCAGTCGGTACATATATGTATCCTTTCTTTCAAAGGATTCTTATGTTATTTGATCCGCGTCTATTTGCATATGTGAAATCCCCCATATGTATTCTAGCCTTTGACTCGATATTCGTTTGTTATCCTATTCGATTATTCGTAACCCTTAGAGTTCGTTGATATCGTTGAGTCATGGAAGCTTTAAGGTGATTGTGGGAATGGACTGGTTGTCCAAAAGGAAGTTGTGATAGTATGTCATGAGAAGGTGGTTAAGATATCGTTGGAAGGTGATGAGATACTTTGGGTTCAATGTGAACGTACTCAAGGAGTCGCAAAAACCTTATTGAACACGAAGGTAGATGAACCGAAAGTGAGTGATACTTCCGTCGTACAAGATTTTGTTGATATGTTCCGAAAGACTTGTCGATGACCGCCGCAACGACAAGTTGAGTTCTGTATAGATTTAGTTCCTGGAGCGACGCTAGTCGCGAAGTCCCCATATCGTCTAGCACCCTCGGAAATGCAAGAATGGTCTGAACAACTTCAAGAGTTGCAAGAAAAAGGTTTCATACGACCTAGTCATTTTCCGTGGGGAGCACCAGTGTTGTTTGTTAAGAAGAGGAGCATGAAGTTAATTTAAAGTTAGGGTTGGAATTACTGAGGAAGGAGAAGTTGTATGCTAAGTTTTCTAAGTGTGAGTTTTGGTTGGAAGAAGTGTAGTTTCTTGGTCACGTGGTCGACCATAACGTATTCACATGGACCCAAGTAAGAGTGAGGCAGTGAAGAATTGGGAAATACCTAAGACACCATCCGAGATATGATTATTCTTAGGATTGGCAGGTTACCTACCTACGTTTCATCGCAAACTTTTCTAAGATTGTTAAACCTCTTACTTCCCTAACTGAGAGGAATTAGAAGTATGAGTGGGGTGCAGAACGAGAAGAGGCTTTCCAGACTTTGAAGAATGATTTGTGTGACACTTTGATAAATCAAATGTAGTGGTTGATGCGTTAAGTAGGAAGGAATGAGTAAAACCTAGGCGTGTTCGAGCGATGGCTATGGCCATTCAGTATGGAGTAAGAGGAATGATACTGGCAGCCCAAAGTGAGGTGTTCAAGCAAGAGAACGTACTCGCAGAAAGACTACATGGTTTAGATCAACAGATGGAAAGGAAAGAAGACGAGAGTTTGTATTTTATGGATCGTATTTAGGTTCCATTGTTAGGAAGTGAAATTGATGAGGCCCATGCATCAAGGTACTTGGTACATCCGGGAGCGGATAAGAAGTACTATAACCTTGGAGACATGTATTGGTGGCTATGAATAGGGAAGGATATAGCTATATATGTTAGCAAATTTTGGACTTGTTTAAGAGGTGAAGGCTGCAATACCAAAGACTTTTGGTTTGCTGCAACAGCCTGAGATACTTGAGTGAAAATGGGATAGAATTACCATGGATTTTATCACTAAATTGCCAAGGTCAAGTAGTGGGAATGATATTCATAGCGGTTTGATTTAATCAACTAAAATATAGATAGCGGTTTGATTTAATCAACTAAAATATTGATAGCGGTTTGGCCGTAGTGGTTTTGATTCAATTGATTAAAATATTCATAGCGGTTTGACAGATTCTCCATGTGGCGGTTTGTTGAAATCACTTCATAGCGGTTTGATCATATCACCTCATAGCAGTTTGATCAAACCACTTCATAGCGATTTATCAGGCTTGCCTTGTAGCGGTTTGCTCAATCCACCTCTTAGCGGTTTGATTATCAAACCTGATAGCGGTTTGGTGTCAAGTGGGTTGCAGTTTGGGCCAGAATTCCAAAGTTTTGGCCCATTAATCCCAATACCCTCTTTAGGTCCAATCCAAAGGCCTAATTACCCAGTTAACTCCTATCCGGGCCTTGTTAACTTGTGATTGAGTTCAACGGATATCTTCTGGACCTTTGACCAAAGTTGACTTAAGTTAACTTCTGGTTTGACTCAAGTCACTGACCACCGACTCAATGTGAAATATTCCATCATACTTGATTTAATCACACCTTAATCAAACAAAGCATGTCAAACCTCAAGACTAATATTCTCATCTAACATCAAATATATGTCATGTTTGCCTATCTTTATTGATATTCTTGTGCAGATAACATGGCTAATGAGAATGTTCCCACTCCTACTCTCACAAGATTTGACGATCAGGTACTACCATTTAATGCATGGGTGCCTATTAGAAAGAGTAATTATGTCTTGGATCTTCAAAAGAAGCAAAGGAACCCAATCTTTCAGATCTATGTGGATATTCTGCAAAACACAAACTTCTTCAAAGCATTCACTGCCTCAGCTTCTGTTCCAGCTATCTACATTTAACAGTTTTGGAATACCCTTACTCAGGAGGCAAAGACCAGAGTTTACCATTTTAAGTTAGATGAAGACTGGTTTATACTGAACGCAAATCTTCTAAGGGAAGCTTTAGAGATAACTCCCATTGATCAAGCTCATCAGTTTGAGTCACCTCCTTCGGGTGATGCAATCATGGACTTTGTGAATGCGCTGGGCTATCCAGAGGAAATTCACTTTGTATCCAGGATGGTTGTAAACAACTTATATCAGCCTTGGAGAGCTATATTGTCGATGATCAACCAATGTCTCACAGGCAAGACTTCTGGGTTTGATAGGCCCAGATATCCAGTTCTTTAGATGCTTTGGGGTATTATTACCCGTACAAATGTTGACTATGCTGAACTCATGTGGGAAGAATTTGTACAAGCTATCCAGACTTTTCTCGCTGATAAGGCCAATCTGGGCATTGCTACTAAGAAGGGGAAGAAGACTAAACCTCATGCCATTCCTTATTGTCGGTTTACAAAGTTAATCATCTGCTATTTGGGAAGGAAATACAACATTAGCCAAAGGCATGCGTCTCCGTTTCACCTTGCTAAAGAAGATCACAGACTTGGAAATCTCAAGTTCGTTCCCAAAGGCGAAGAAGATGAAGTCTTTGGAATGCAAATTCCTAAGGAGCTGATCACGGACAACATTAGGAACGCACCTTACTACAATGCTAACCTAGAAATGGTTACAAAACATGATCGTAAAATTGTAGCTGAAGAGGGTGGAAAGAAGAAGTCAGCAACTAAAGCTGATCAGTCTAAGAAGCCTACAACTTCTAAGCAACTTAATCCAGTGCCTTCTAAGCAATCCAAACCGTCACCTGCTAAACAGCCGAATCCTGTGAAAGATAAATCCACAAAGCCTTCTCCCATAAAGAAAGCTGCCAAAGGTACAGTAAGGAAAGTGTGAAAGGGAAAGAGTTCTCTCCAGCTTGCTGACGAACCTGATGAAGAACCTGAACCAGCTCCTAAACCTCAAGTGGATGATGAAGAATTTTATCTCCAACGAGGTATACAAATGAGCTTGGAATCTCTTCAGGTACATGGCCAAGCACCCGTCAGCGGAGTGGCTTTTTGTAA
Source organism: Tanacetum coccineum (assembly GCA_026074375.1). Classification (NCBI taxonomy): domain Eukaryota; kingdom Viridiplantae; phylum Streptophyta; class Magnoliopsida; order Asterales; family Asteraceae; genus Tanacetum; species Tanacetum coccineum. The sequence continues at coordinate 81,618 of BQNB010010226.1, forward strand.
ACCTGGCTCAGGTATCACTAAAAAACTCCCTATTGTTAAAGGTAAAGGGAAAGGGATTGCTACTGATGAACATGTTGCACAATCATTATTAGAACTGCAAACGTACAAGAAGACAAGTACTACGGATCAGTGCATATTTCAGAGGCGAATCCTAGTGACAGAGGAAGCACCTACTAGGCCCTCTGCACAACCTGAGGATGATACATCCGCTAATATTGTCCGTGATACTTGATATGTGTTTAATCACATATCAATTCTCTTTATTAAAACAAGCTTAAATGACCGAAAATACATGAAAAATGAATTGTATATGTGTGCTTTGTTAATTGTGTCTTGCAGGTAATAGATATTCATAAAATGACAAAAACAAAGCCAAAAAGGACAAAACCGAGCACAAGATTGGAAGAGCGTGGGAAAACAAAGCCGAGAGCATATTTCATCTTTAATGGGCCAACCCGTACCCATTTTTTGGGCCAGGTCAGCCCATTAACACCTAAATGATATTAATCCCTACCTAAAATAATAAGCCTAAATAATAAGTCCAAATCCATTATCAATCCTAGCCTAAGAAGAATACAAGCCCAAGTCAATCCCAAAATCCCTTATCCAGTCAAACATATAAACGCGCCCTTTTGTTACTATTCACTATCCCTTCTAAAATTCACCACAAAGAAACCCAGGGTAAACTCCAATTCACCACTCGCATCCTACCTCTTCTAAAAGGCTAAAGCCTGACACGTCTGACACAACTTAAGCTACGTTGGCAATCCTGAGGGCTGTAATTGGAGCAAATACGTTTAGGAGAATCCAAGGGCTAAGAAGACGGATTGGATGATTGGATTTGATCTTAAGGCTGTGATTAAAAGTTATAGACGCTCCTCCAAGCTCTAGAAGGATCTTCTCCTCACTATAAATAGAGCTTGAAATCACACAGTTAGGGTGTGTAGTTTAGTAGCTTATTTTAGTGTAATTTTAAGTTTATTGTCTTTTTCATTATTGTAATTGCCTTTTCAGCTTGTAATCCTTTTAATATTAATAAAATTTTAGTTTGACTTTTAAATATTATGTTAAATTCTTATTTTACTTTTATGCAAATGTGTTAAAAATGAGTTTAGATACTACTTAATAAATACTACTTAATAAGCTCACATTACCTTATAAGCTATCACTTATTCAGTTAAGCCTCCCTTAAGCTTAACTGAATAAGCTGTTTGTCTCAAATCTACTCAAAGAAACTGAATAATCCATTTGGAAGATAAGCCAGACCTGGAAGGGCTTATAGGGCTTATTCAGAGCTTATTCTTTAAGCTAGCTTGTAGATCTTAGCTTGTAAAATCAATTTTGATCCTTGTTGAGCTGGGATCAAGGTACATGTTCTATTTCTCTATTTTAGCTTATTTTCTCATTCAGCTTATTTCTCTGCTTATTTTTGCTTATTCTCTGCTTATTTGTGCTTATTTTATCTAAATAGAACTTAATATGTTTAGTATTTAGCTTAGAATAAGTTTGATTAGAGTTTTATAAAATCTGTCCCTATTTTAGTTAAAACTGCTTATTAGAGTAGCTTATTTGCTAGTGCTTATTTTTCCAAAGTAATTACTTATATGTCCTTAATATTGTTAGTGTTAATCTGTTTTTTATAATCAAAGCTCATTATGATCTGGTTCAGCTTATTATTGTAATTTCAAAAGTTAAAGGGGTGTTTGGGATAAGAACTTTAAATAAGGAAAATCATGGTTATCTTGTTTTTAGTTCCTAAATCAGTTTTGATAAGCTCAATCAAGGTCTAAATGCTAGTTTTCGTTAGCTTAGAATAGGTTTTGTCAAGTTTTTAGTTTGTTTTATCAATAGCTTAAATCTTTTAGTCTAAGTGTTTCTAAAACTGCTATTTGATAAGTTCCAATAAAGCTAGTTTAAGTTGTAGTTTGTTGTGTCCAAATGAGTGTCTAATGCATCTGTTTTGAGTATCTAAACTCTGAAAAAACCTTAGAGTGAGTTTTGGATCAAAAATAGTTAAATAGGATGTTTTTTTGTTTAAGCAAAATGGCCTGATGTGCAGATCTTTTGAATCAATAATCTAGCTTTTCTTTGTTTAATCATTGTTAAATTTAGCTTATTGTAGTCTAGTCTTAATCTATTTCAAGTTTTTAGAATGTCAAAATCATTTTAAGAGTCTTAATTTTAAGATTAAAGTAGTCATTAATTTTTAAAAAGCCAAAAATAGTAGTGTAGTCTGCCACTTTCATCTCATTTTTTCTAGCTTATTTTCTAAACTGATGTGCTTCATTCAAGCTTATTTGTATTTTTAGAGTATAAGTATTTGTCTGTTTTCAGTTTCTAGCTTATTTCAAGTGCTTAATTGTTTTAAATCTAAGCTTAAAATGTGTCAAAAGTCCTTTAAAAGTGGTTTTTGTGTCAAACTGTCTTAATAGCTTTATGTGCTTTTCAGCTTATTTTGGTTGCTTATTATTTGTAACAAGTGCTTATTAGGTCTAGGGTTAAGTTTGTTTCTAGCTTATTGTGTCCAAAAGCTATATCAGTTTCAACTAAAAGCAATTATGTCTTAAGGTAGTCAAACTTTCATCTCTTTTGTGCTTTATCTAGCTTATAAATAAGTTCTGTCAATAGTTCCTTTATTAAAGTTACTTATTTTTGCTTATTATTTAGCTTTTTCAAAAATAAAAATAAAAACAAATGTTTTTACAAAAAGGTAAGTCACAGGACTCAAACTTGTAACCTCCCTTACACAACACACACACATTACCAGTCGCCCTTGGGTCTTTTTCAATAACTATTGATCCCAATGAACAGATATTGAACTCTTTAGCTTGATGTAAGGTTTAGTATCATTGGATAAATTCAAAGGCACTAAGATTGAAACTTTGAGTGTATGATATAAACTAT
>BQNB010010227.1:0-75395 GCA_026074375.1 Tanacetum coccineum
GCGGAAATCTTTTATATTATTTTCGTCTTTCCGCAAGCTATTTATCCCCTGTAATCACAAAAACAAACCAAAGCATAAAATCGTTCTACAAGAATTATGAAGTGTACAGGAAATACAAACCTAACTCACTTTCGTAGGAATCACGGTTGCATTTAGCATATGCAACAAGCCTTTTAAACCACTTGGTGGCCCAAGTGGACGAGGTTAGTCTCGTGAGGGCTTCCAGAGAACATACCCACAAAGTCCATTTACGTATACAAGGTTTAGACATGTTTAAAACTTAAATTTTTAAGAATTCAGAAAGAGGTTACGGCGTAACCTTAGTAGTTACATCGTAATCAAGTGGTAAAAAATTTTAAGTTTTAAGGTGTTACGGCGTAACCATGAAATGGCTTACGTCGTAACTGCAGTGGTTACGGCGTAAACTAAAGTTGTTATGCCATAACTGCTGTAAATTCAGCAAAGTTGTCACATGATTATGGGTCGAGCCGGTCTCGATAAATACCTCTTAGCTGTTGGATCCTGCAAAACAAAGTTGAAAACATACAAACCAACTAATATGCAGAATGAAAGATAGTTATGGGGTGCCTCCCACAAAGCGCTTATTTTTGTTTGAGTAACGAGCTTGACTCCACCCTTATTTTCCAAGTAATAAGGTGTTCCTTTCTTCACTTGAGATTAAGTGTGAGTGAGAGTAGCAATGAACACCATGATTTCCTACTGGGTAGAGGAATGACAAATTAGAACCATACTGCTGCTGAGATTTCATTTCCCTTGATGATTAGCTCACATGGTGTAGTGATTTCCGAATGAAGTTCTCACAATCATATGTCTCTATAACAGGGTTATCATATTCCTTTTCGGCACCCTTTGTACTATTAAAGAATTCCTCCTCGAATTTGTTTAATTGCTTGTTAGACATAGGATTTGTAGCCGGTGCTACATAATTGTCACTAGATGGTGTGATGTGAACCGTTTGAGGGGTCAGAGATTGCATTAAGTTATTATTTAGAGGAATATCATAATCTTGTTTTTTTTCCTTTGCAACTTTATCCATATCATGGATTGGTCCCAGTATATAGGGTTGCACTACAGGTTTAAGGTTGGGTAAAGTATGTATGGTAGGTGTTATAAATTGCCTAAGCCTTTCTACATCCTTGTAAAGTGTGTATGGTAGGTGTTATTGATTCGTCTTTAGGAATGACGAATTGTTCATATTGTTGAACAAGAAGATCGATATTGTTATCTTTGACCTAACTATTACATGAGACATTGTTATGAGTACAATCGCGCAAATTTATTTTCATATCATAGTAACTTGTGCTTACATCTGATATTTATATTATCATTAATAATAATTTAGTCGTATTTAACACATGAATCAAATTTATTTTAAAATTTTTAGTTTAGCATGCAGACATACAAGAATTTGGCCGTGTTTAATGTTTTGTAATTGTGATATAAGTACAACTAATAATTATGCACGGGATTTTACATAAATGTTTTCATTATGTATTAATATCCATTAATAATTTGTAAAGATTTTTGTTGGATGAAAAAATTAACTTTGTAAAACTGACATGCGTTCAGGTTGATGTTGTTGTCTAAATTTAACTATTGATATCATGTTTTATACAATATGCGAGTTTAATAACACATAATGGGCGTTGATGAAATTAATATATAAAGTTTGTATAAAAGTTTTTTTCGGATATCCTTATATAAATTTAAATAAGAATGACATGAGTCGTTGTTATAAGTACAATCACGTATATTTGTTTTTATTTTACAGTTACTCATGCTTGTAAATGATACATATATTACAGTTAATAATAATTTAGCCTATTTAACCGTGAACGCATGAGCTAAACTTATAAAATGGAATAACATGAGTCCTTATGGAACGCATATAGTAAAAAAAATCAGACATCCTTACTTAAACTCATGAAGAGGAATAACATGAGTTATTTGTATACGTATAACCTCCCGTGTTTATTTACATACACAATAACTTGTGCTTTCATTTTGATATCTATAATCATGTGCATGTATATTTGTTGTATTTTTAAAACAATATATATGGTGTATTTTAAAGTAAAAAGTCTAAGGGGGCAATTTGTTTATTTTCTAAAGTTAAAAAAATATGGAAAATTATAACTTTACATTTAACTTCATATAGTTTATTTAAAATTTAACCACTAAAGTTTTATTAATTACCTCCTCTTTTTTTAAGTTTTTGTTTTCACAAATTTAACTCTTATATTTTTATGTCTTTTTTTTCTCCATCAAATTCCTCCACCAATTTTGTCTTGACTAAAATTTATTTAATTTTGACTTTTTATTACCAATCAGATCGCACGATTTTGCCACATGTCAAAATCAAGCAATTTGATTGGTCCAACGTTTTCCATAACATTGTTTTGCCAAAAACACTCTAAAATGATGTGATTCTTTTATTATATAAAAATCAATCAAATATTATTTTCACAAGGAGTAATTTTTTTTAGTGATATATACGCAACTCCCCCTTGTTTGTTGATTGATTAAAATGTAGAATGAACGTTTATTTTGGGCATTCTAAAATTGAAACATGGACATTTATATTGGAAAAATGGAGTATATGATTTTGCATAAAGTAGCAATTCTTGATCTAGTTTCATGCTTATTTGTTTGGTTTCAAATATAGGTAGAAAGACAGAGATATCGAGTTGTTTTATGTTTTTTAGGATGACTATAAAAAGGGTTTTGGTTTAAAATGCAGCAAGGTAATTTTTACTTCAATGAACAAGATGAATAAAGATGAAACAAAAATATGATGCAAACTAAAAGAAGTATATACCCAATCCTTCGGGGGCAATGGAAGATCTTGTGGTATTTCTTTCGGAAAAACAAAAACCTGATCAATGATAATATTCTCATAGATAGCATTGTTTACTACTCGTTTTACATTATCTATTAATTAGTTAAGCGTTTATAAATTACTACATTGCGATTCAAACTTGTAATGTCGAGTTAAATATGTGTCCTTAGTTAAGTGACCGATTATTAAGTGTTGAAGTATGAACAAGAGTACAAAACTGCTTGAAAGACCCCTAGTCACTGAATCTGCTTCCATGTTGAGCTAGAGATATATGTCCAATCTTGTAAGTGGTGACAAGTTGCGGTTTTGGAAGGATTTTTGGTTGGATGATCAACCCTTGTCTACTCGCTTCCCTCGTCTTTTCAAGCTAGAAAATGATCAAAACAGTTTGGTTCAACATCGGTGGATTAATGGACATTGGTGGTGGGATTGGCGTCGAGATGTTAGAGGGGGAAGTGAGTATCAACAGTTGGCAGATGCTTACACAAGCAGTCTCACATGTAGCTCTTCGTGAAGGTCAAGATAGGCTTTGGTGGGATATTGATATTCAAGGTATGTTCTCTGTTGGCATTACAAGAAAATTTATAGATAATCAGACTCTTTTGGGATCAAATGTAGCCACTAGATGGTGCTCTTTATTGCCTAGGAAAGTGAACATATTTATGTGGCGAGCAAGATTAAACAAGCTGCCAACACGATATAACCTATCCCGCAAAGGGATCGAAATCGCGTCTATTATGTGTCCTGTATGCGGAGTTTCAATGGAATCGTTGTCTCATGTTCTTTTCACGTGTACGTTAGCAAAGGAGGTTTGGAATAGGATGTATAACTGGTGCCAAGTTGATGTGAGGGACATAAATGACCTATGTGAATGGTTTGATTGGTGTGATCGCAATTATAATGTCCGAGATCGTAAAGTAAAAAATCGAGGTCATAGGTGTTTCGACGTGTTGGTTCCTATGGAGATATCGAAATTCGGTCATTTTTTATTCGAGGAAGATGCGGAAAAGAGTCTTAGTTGATAGTATTATTTTGTATTCTTTTAATTGGTTAAAGTCCCGGAACCCAAAATTTTGTATTAGTTGGGTTGAGTGGCTTCAAAACCCTTTGTATTTGTATTAATCTAGCTCTTTGCTAGAGTTTTTTTTTTTTTTTTATTCTATCCGTTGTTAAAAAAAATATGTCCATTTTTTTACCTTGAAATTGTTCAGCGAAGTCTCTCACATTTGATATATGCTATTTTCCTTTTTCATCACAACATTACCTTTAACCGACTTTCTTATAGTATCATTTATGTACTATGAATCCAGCTGTGTTTAGAAAATTGATAAGAAACTTTAACAGCCCCTATTATTTCCCTGCAAAATTGCAACTTTTTACTATTTTCATTGTCATGTAATTTTCTGTATACAATTTGTCATCTTATTATTCGATGTTTATAATTTTTATTGATAGTAATTATCTTTCAACAATAACATTTTGCAATTAAAATTTTTAATCTTATTGGCGATTCTTGGGATTTTTTTTTGTGTACAGCTTAATGACCAGAAATCCACCTAAAGACCAGAAGAGTCTTATAAAGCTTTCGATACCAAGAATGAGCTGAAAAGGCACACTAAAGGTGCATACATAGAGGAAGGCAATAACAACAAAATCAGTAAGTAGTTTTCTTTTCTATTTTTTTGTGCATGCCAGAATATACATGTTTTTAAAAGTAATCCTTTGAATCCATATGTTTCTTTGATGATGATTCTCACGTTCTTGCATTGGAGTATTTAAATTCTTTGAATATCATTTACAGAGACTTGAAACTAGACAACCTGTTAATTGGTCCAGATGGTCATATCAAGGTCGTGATTTCTTTTCTCGTTTAAGAAATATGTAGAATAATATGAGTACTTATTTTTAAAGATGGATAGATGGTTGTATCAGGTGGATTGGGTAATGGGTACAGGTTTAGCTGAAAACTGTAAGTTTTTAGTATGAGTTAAAAGAGCTGAATTGAGTTGTTTTCGAAGAGTGCACACATGTTTTTGAACAACATGGATATAGTTGGATTTATATTTCTAATGTATTTTATTTGATATCAAATTTTGTTTATGTATTTATGTTTTTGGTTTGTTATTTGTATTTGAAATGTATTTCAATTTATATCAATTTTTGTTAATATTTTGTGTTATAAATTTTGAAGATAAAAGAATGTGCACAAGAAACATATGTGTAATTACCATATTAAGTTAAAAATGTACACTAGAAACATGGAATTTACAATATTAAAAAAAACATATATGCACTCATTTTTTTTTTTTGAAAACAGTATATACTAAAAAATATATATAAAATAAAATAAAAAATATTAATTCCAGAAATTAAAAGGTTTTTAAAAAAATGTTGTTTTAATTAAAAATTTCAAAAAAAAGTCAATATGTTTTGCCTATTATACCCTTTTAAATTAAATTAAAAAAAGGTAATTATACTAAATTTTAATTGGTTTAAAGTGGTTCTGTACAAAAAAGTGGTTCTGCAAAGAACGGTCCCACATATATATATATATATATAACTTATATATGGGGCTAACTATGACTGGATTAATATGATTTAGTGACTCAACGCCACCTCAACGATGACATGGCGCAAACAACGATGACATGGCACACACAACACAATAATTTTCAATAATTTTCGGATTTATAATTTTTTAAGCATTAAATTTCGAATTTACAGATTTATAATTAGTAATTTTCGTATTTATTGATTTTTAAATAATTTAGTATTTATTGATTTTTAAATAATTTTCTTATTTTTATTTTTAAATTTTCGTATTTATTTTAAAATTTTTGACATTGGCAAGGTTTGAACTTGTGACCAAGTGATTAATATGCAACGACCTTAACCAACTGAGCTAACTGTTGATTTGTGTTTTGATATCCAAAACAATAATAATAAGTAGTATTAATGTATGTTGATATCTTTTGATTTTTTAAAATATAACAAGATATACTCTATAATTATATTTGATATTTATCCAAATATACATGGCTTTTTAATCAAGAAAACTCTCTGGCAATCCATATAAATACATAATTATATGATGGACACATAATAGGGTTACGTATAATAAGCAATACGTATATGGAAAAGATACTCAATGTTTAATGGTTATTATATCATAGCAATCCACTATGTTGTAATTTATATGTACATCAAGGTTCCAGTCGGAATTTAGGATTTTGATATCGATGGAGAAGTTTGGCTTAAACTACAGTTAATTCAATCAGAGCCACAAAGATAAAATATGAATTGTCACCATTTAGGTTGTTTAATCTAATGGGTATGTCTTTACTTTATGCCCTTGATAACTGTTATATTAATACTCTAAAGTTGATTTATAAATTGTATTAGTTTTTTTCACGTATGTACCAATGTTGATGCAACACCAGCCATCCATGTGCTCTCCATGTAAGTGATATTTCATGTTCCAATTTTCATCATAATATTTATGCGCCACTTAATGATTTTGGAATCTTTATGAACTAAATCTTGCAATTTACATGGGAAATCCATGCCTAATTCAAAGTTGTATGGAAACTTAGGTTTTTGACAAAACTTTTTATGGAAGATTTCCTTTTTTTCTTCCATTCAATCATAATCTAAGCACATATGATTCCTGACCACAGAGACCATATTTGTGACGGCTGACCAAGATAGGAAGGATCTTTTACGAGCTGTCATTATTGGACTAGAGGGAACCTTCGGCTTCCTTACTATACAACGATAATATCCTTATAAAATCGCTCGAAACAATGGTGTGTACCATGTCCAAACAACCCAATGTAATCAAAACAAACATTTTGTTTCTACTTTTGCTTAATGACTATGCGTTTATCTTATTAGATGTTGTATATATAGTTCAAGCTGTATACCACCACTATGTAGAACTTTTGACTTCAAAAATGTAGAAGAGATGCTTAAGTTTTGCTATAATGTGATTTCAGGATGTATAATGAACGCATGAAACACAAATGGGGTCGAATGCCATTGACAAGCTTCCCTTGGCCTTCTTATGTAACAGGTTTAGCATTCATGCATGCTCCTTTATAGATTTATGTATATGTCTGCACATAAAAACATGTGTACATTTTTTATATATGTCTTTCTTATAAAGAGCATTCCTTTGATCAAACACCTTATTCTCTTATGATGTACATGCTTCAAAATGTATACTTTTATATGTAGATACGAACCATGACCATGATGATGTGCATTTTCTTACACTGGTCAAACAAATGGGGTCGAATTTCCATTTTCGAGCTTCCTTTGGACCTTCTTATGTAACAGGTTTAGCGTTCATGCACGTTCTTATTATAGATTTAGTATATTGTCCTACACGTAAGAAAACCTGTGTACAACTTTTTATGTATGTCTTTTCTTATAAAGAGCATGCCTTTCATCATTAACAACTTATTCTTATTGTGAGTAGTGTACATGATTCAAAATGTAGATACTTTTATAAGTAGTACGTACCATGACTATGAAGGATTACTGCCTTTTCTTACATTTAATGGGACGTTTACTCTATGGTCGAGAGGTATGTAATTTTTTCATAATTTTTAAAAATAGTTTAGTATTTTTTAGATTTAATTTTCATTAAAAACTTAGAAAATTCATAAAAAATACATAAAAAGTCAAAAAAATATAAATCTTTTTTTTAAAATTTTCTTTTATCAAATAGTTTCTAGGAAAAATATTAGAGCTTTCGTAGGGTCATTTTTTCAAAAGTTCATTTTTTAAAGAACGGGATTCGATCCCGTTCTTGTTTTGACTCGTTTTTAGTCTTAATCAACTCCGTTTTCGATCTAGTTTTTTTTAAACTTCCTTTTTAGTCAACTAGGACCCATTAATAGTTAAAAAATCATTTTAGGATTAAAATTGAATAATTTAGGTTTTTAGCTCGCGTTTTTACGTCACCGTTTTAGGGTTTAAGTTAAATTGCTTACGTTTTAGGTTTACTTTTGCTTGATTTTGCATTTTTACTTGTAGTAATAGAAAATCAATCATAATCTTGTCATATTCAAACATCGATTATCAATTCATCATTCGATTTTCAATTGCACACCTCGTTGGGACATAACGACCCGGGAAATCAAACTTCCGGATATATATTGATTCTATTTGTGAATTTTGACTTTAGCCTTGGTCAAGGGCAATTGGTTGGGATTTGCATTGTGTTATATTATATATATATATACTATCAACGAATCAACATACTCTCCGGTCGAGAGGTATTTTCTGTTGGTTTAAAGCGTCGGTTTGTTATTTATGAATAGAGATAGTTCGGAAATAACTTCTAACGTATCTCGGTATTTTGCAGGCAACAACCAAATAGGTGTGCGGTTCGGGTAGTAGCAACATTACCAGATCGTCCTGAAAACTTCTGATTTTCTTCTTGTGGTACATACAGAATTAGGTTGACCCTTGGAGATCTTACGGCCATAATTCATGCATATTAAATGCAGAAGATGCGGTATGTATGCTTACTGTAACAATGTATTGATGGTCTGTAACAATGTAATCTCTTTGTTCCTGATGGATTTTACGTGTTATAAAATAACCTTTTGATGGTGTTACAGGAGAATGCTACGAGTGACAATAAAAGGTTGCGATGGAGCACTGCTGTAGAAGTGAAACGGACTCCACGTGAAATAAAAGCGCTAATAAATAACATGCAGAAGGCTGAATAAAAGGTTACGATAAGTTTTTTTAAAACCGTAATTGTGTTATGTGTTGTGTTCTGTAATAGTGTTCTGTGTCCTGTATGTTATCCAGAAAGCTGAAGTCATGAAAGATTGATGCATTCTTGAATCAAACAGTTATTGACATGATTTAGTTTGTTTTATGCTAAGACAGGCATGTTACCATAGACAAGGGAAATTCTTGAAAATTAAGTATTAATATGGTGAACTATAGTGTTTTGTAAAAGGTAAATTGAGTTACTGAGTTAGTGATGAATTGATCGTCAAACATTGTCGTAAACTATATAGGCGTATTATCTATATTATTATAAAGCGAACCCGCCCGTCAGGCGGGTTATGTTACTAGTATATTCTATAGATATAAAATATAAATATATATAAAGTATTATATTATATATATAATATATATAATATATATAATATATAATATATTATAATAAAGTCAAAAACAGATTAATAATGAACACGAAGCACTAACTGAATATATCAAACCGTATCTTGCAGAACCACTTTTTTTGTACAAACCACCACTTTTTTGTACAGAACCAATAAAAATTTAGTATTATTAAATATTTTTATTTAATTCAAAAGGGTATAATAGTAAAAAACATTTTTATTTTCTTTTTGATCTTTTAATTAAAAAACATTTTTCCAAGCCTAATTTTTGAAATTAAAAAATTGTTTTTTTTCAATTTTATATTTTTTTTCAACAAACATGTTTTCAGAAAAATCACGTGCATACATGTTCTTTTTAATTATTGTAAATTTACATATGTCTTGCATATAATTGTTTAGACGTGAAACTATTTTGCTTAAAATGGTAATTGCACATATGTTTTTATTGTACATTTTTTGATCTTCAAAATTTATAACCAAAATTTAAACGTGTACATGTAACATCTAAAAATTAAAAACAAACCAAGTTCATAAATAGTATATACACAAAATTTGATATCAAATCAAATATAATTCATGTACAAGTATCTTGTTAAATACAAATATGCACGCAATTTAAAAACATGTGTGCACTCTTCACTTTCTCATCGAATTCATTAGAACATATATGCACGCCTTCCAAGAACATATATGCACGCCTTCCAAGAACATATATGCACGCCTTCCAAGAACATATATGCACGCCTTCCAAAAACATATGCGCACGTTACGCTTTCTCATCAAATTCATTCGAACATATGTAAACATACGCCAAATACAATCCCTGTCTCGAAAAGATGTAGACGTATTTTATTTGAACATGTCTCAAATGACTAACTAATCATTTAAAGTTTTTTTATATCCCATTTACATAATGGAAATAGGACCTACACGAGACTTTGGATGCCTAAGCCACACGCATTAAGATATTATGATCATCATCATAAAAAAAAGAGTGTAATCAATAATTCGTCAAAAGATAGAAGAATAAATTTACATAAAACAAGTTCTTTAGTTATATGTGTTTAACAAGTTTTATAAGCATTGGTACTATATGACAAAATTAACAGAGCGTAAATGATAAAGTTTTATTTAGACATAATATCAAGGAGATTGATTTGGAAACTTAAGATTCGATGTTTTTTATTTTATTAAGTAAAAGAGTTATTTAGATGATGACAAAAGCGCACATGGCATTAGATCCATACAGGTCTAACCTTGTTAGTTTTGAGTATGCTTATCTGCTACTAAAAGAACCTAATTCAAAGACTCTTTAAATGCTTGCCAAGCAACCATATAATGTCCTTGAGATGTCATACCTTCTTCAACAACTTGCAAACCCTGTTTATGCAAATGAACAATCCACTGAACCGGGTTGGTTACATCCACATGAACGCGAATCCAAACACCATTTCATGAACTTATTTCTAAATCATCAAAAATACAACAATTAGTAAAAAAGATTACAAAAAGTGGAGTAAATTATACCGGTAAGCGAATGTTCCGAAAATGATGAGCAGAATCAGTAACAAAACACAAACGACATTGTTTCGACGATACTGTTGTCGTCGCCCTGCATTAGCACAACCACCACATCGTTTCCGGATCTGAATCGAACCTTTAATATGTAATAAAATGCAACAGATCCGTCTGGTGGGTATGGTTTTTATGGAATCGAAACATGTTTTTCTATTGATTTCATATGTTCGAAAATTGAAATAAGCGAAAACCAGTTGTGGTTTATATAATTATTTATGTTTAATATAAATAACATAAAAAGCAAATAAAAGAAACTTAGTGATGATCATTAAAAGAATAAAAGATGGTGTGGTTCATGGAAATGAGACGGCAGTTTCAAGAGAAGAAAGGAAGAATTGCATTTTAACCTAATAAATGGAGCAGAAAAACTGCCCTTATTTTTATTTATATTAATTTTTATTCAAAATCCCATAATTACCTTTTTATATTTTCAATGATTATCCTTATCTTTTCATTAATTACACTAATAGCACAAATGATCTCACCCATTAATTAAATGATCTAATGGTTTATATATAGTTCTGTAAGTTCTGTACAAAAAACTAGTTCTGCAAAGAAAATCCCACTATATATATATATATATATATATATATATATATATATATATATATAGTGTGAGGTTCTTTTCAGAACCAATTAAAAGTACAGAACTGCGAGAACCAATTTAAACCATTTGATTTATAATCAATGGTTGAGATTGTTGATGGCATTTGTGTAATATATTAAAACTTGAGGCAACTTTTCTTAAATGAAAAAAGGGTATGATAGACCTTTCATAATTTGTATTAAAAAAATTCCCTTAATTGTGGAATAAAGGCCACGATTGTAGGATGTAAATTCAAAGTTCTCATAAATTATATTTATCTCTCTCTCCCACGACTACTTTTTTCCCAATTATCTCTTAACACGGCAAAAGATATCTACCGCCACTCGGTTAGTTTTTTTTGTGGTTTCGATATCAACAATTTTTAATCATTTTCCAAATCAATTTCGCTTTCAATATGTATGAAGTATTACACGGTTGGTGATTATTTGAAAATTGGTTACAAGCATTTATTCAAAGACCAAGAAAGGTTATTTTTTATTAAATTGGTATCTCAATTACTAGCTTCTCTTCTAATTGAATTAATTTTTCTCTTTTTCTTTTTGATTCTTGCTTATGCGTAACTATAAGGTATCTTGAGATATGGACATACTGCTTTTTATATTTAAGATATTGTTTTGCTTGTGCATGTGATCTATCAATTCACCTACATGTTTTTCGTCATTGTTGTTGTCATATATTTTCGAATTTAAAATGAATGTTATATACTACATTAAAGTTCATGAAGAAATGGTTTGTGCACATGAATATAAATGAAGAGTTAATTCATGCAAACTACGACAATAAGACATATTGCAAGCTCAAAATTTAAACCAATGAAAGAAAAATGATTCATGTCAGTTGGCCGGTTGTTTGTTTTTTTTATGTCTTGCGAGTTTTCTTTTCATTTTTCATGATATCATGTTATCGGATTGGGGAAATTCATATCATGTGCTTGCAGGGATTGAACAAGATAATCAATGAAATATCTTATTGGCGAAGCAATGTCCGTAAACACGCGTGCACTACTAATACGTGTGCTTGAGGAAGAGTGAACTCGGAAAATGCACATGTATATCCCGTAAACAAACTTTAGCTGGTACTTAAGGAAATAGTAAATTGCATATGTGTTTGCTAGTTGGATATTTTAAATTGTCTTTTGATATTATGCTAATTTATTTAACAGCAATACTTTATGAGTAATTGTGCATTTGTGTTCACTTAAATCATGTATATATGTAATAATATTTGTTATGATTATTTTTTTTTGCATAATTTGATATAAAAAAGGAGTATGCATATGTGTTTTGTTAGTTGTTATGAATAAATAATTCTTTTATTAATTAGTTATGGTTACAGGTACGAGTATGATGAGAAATATGAAGAGTGCACGTGTGTTTTGTACGTACTATTTAGCGAGAAGATAGTTATGATAAAGAGGTAAAAAGTAAAGACACAAGTGCACGGGAAGATACAAGTGCACATAAATTGATTTGAGTATGTATATGTAAAGACACATGGATGAATTCAAATGCACATATACATATAAAGAAATCAAGACTGTCTAATGAGGCAAAATACATGTGCATATATGGAGTAGACACGGCTATACATCAATGAAACTTTCATTTATTCTTTACTTTAGAATTTAGAATTTTGTATTTGAATTGTATATCATATGATTTTAGATTTTGTATATAATGTTTTTGTTTTAAAATGTATAAAGGTTCATGTTCAATATTTATGTTTGCCATTCTATGCACTTGTGTAAATATTTGTCATCAAAACACATTACAACTTTAAGCAATTGAACATTAAAAGTATATTTAAATTTACATTATACTAAAAAAAGACACATATGCACTTTACCTTTTGAAATCATGCATAAAAATTATTTAAAAAAAACAATTAGAATTAAGTTCCTAAAATTTTGGCCTTAAAAACATTTTTATTAGAAAAATTCAAAAAAAATGTAATATTACTATTATACCCTTTAGAATTAAATAATAAAAACAATTATCCAAAAAGATATGATTGGTTGATGTTGGTTCTTGCAGTTCTGTACATTCAATTGGTTCTGAAAAGAACCTCACCCTATATATATATATATATATATAAATATAAATCCCTTTCAAAACCTATTGCGAACGCAAACGCCCCCTAAAAAAAATTGCCAAACCGCCTATTTTTTGGATCTTGACATAAAGCCATGTTTGTCATAAACAACTTACGTCTACAATGGTGAAGATACAAGTTCCAACTTTCAAGTACAACAATCACTACAAAAGATTGATCTTTTTATTTGACACATAAAAAAAGTGTCATCAGAAAATTAAAAAAGTTTTTCACTAGAATGGAAAAGAGTGTCCAACAAAAGTATAAAAAAAGTTTGCTAAAAACCATTTATGTGCATCCTCTATACTTTTTGAAAGAAATCCCGACTAGGTAAAATTCACATCTATAGTGACACAAAAAAATGTGTGAGGAAACATTTTTTGCCTTTTAAGACGCAATTTGTACATAAAAAGTATCATCAAAAATCTCCAAAATTTTAAGTTTTTACTCACACATTTTTTTTAAAAGTGTCAATCAAATGTTAGATCTAGTGACACTAAATAGTGTGGCTTAAAAAGCATGAACGACAACCACAATCATCTTAAGAAAAAGTTATCTTATATGAAAATAAGATATTCCTCAGGATATCCTCGTTATGAACTTTCAACTTTGACAAAAATATCTTCATCTCATATATGCACTACAAGAAAATAGAACTATAATCGATTAAGGTTTAAAATTTGGAGATTTGATGACACTTTTTATGTACAAATTGTGTCTTGAAAGGCAAAAAAATGTATCCTCGCACATTTGTTTGTGTCACTATAGATAGACTTTTACCAGTTCGATTTCTACCTATACTTTTTAAGTATAGGGGAAGCACATAAAAGTTTTAGTGACACTTTTTTATACTTTTGTTGACACTTTTTTTCTTTTAGTGACACTTTTTTAACTTTTGGTGATGCTTCTTTTAAGTGTCCCTAAAAAGACAATATTTTTGTTGTGCCACTATATGTCCCTGCAAAGTAAAATATGAAAGAAAATAGGATACACAAAGTTATTATAGTGGTGGGTGACTCAAGCTTTGTTAAACGCAAAAACAGAATTGTATACATAATAAATAAAATAAAAATCAAAAAAATATAATTTCTTTTTTAAAAATTATTTTCAGTCATTTAGGATTTATAAAAAATAAAAAAATAATTTTTAGGGTTAAATTTTAATAATTTAGGTAATTATTCGCATTTTTTAACTCCCGTTATCGTTTTTTTGCTTATATATATATATATATATATATATATATATATATATATATATATATATATATATATATATATATATTCTAGTTAAAGTAGTGTAGTATCTTATAATTGTTAAAATAAAAAGTGTTTTGGACCATTGGATCTATTATTTTGATTAAGATGACATAAATGTCATTAAATGAAAATAAAAAATAGAATTAATTATTTTTGTATAGCATTAAGGGTATTTTGGGTAATCCTATTTGATTAAATATATGTTACAAATACGTCTTTATTGCCTCCATAACTCTTATTGTAACTCCTCCTCATAAATTATCCTTTGACTAAATATTTATTACACTAACACCATTCATCCATCATTAATATCATCTAACACTAATCGATAGATCCAACGGTTTCCGGGTGTACGGGTTCGTGGTGTGCGAGTGTGTGGTGTACGAGTCGGTGGTGTACGATTCGGTGTACGAGTTCGTGGTGTACGAGTCGGTGGTATACGAATCGGTGGTGTACGAGTCGGTGGTGTACGAGTTCGTGGTGTACGAGTCGGTGGTGTACGAGTCGGTGGTGTACGAGTTCGTGGTGTACGAGACGGTGGTGTACGAGTCGGTGGTGTGCGAGTCGGTGTTGTGCGAGTCGGTGGTGTACGAGTCGATGGTGTACGAGTCGGTGGTGTACGATTCGGTGGTGTACGAGTCAGTGGTGTACGAGTTCGTGGTGTATGAGTTTGCGTCAATAAATAAATAGATATGAAGATGTATCAAGAAAAATACTACCATATAAACGTCATGTTAAATGAAAATTAAATAGTGTTTAGAATAATAAAGTTAAAAACGTTACACAAAATGGGGCATTAATCTTGCAATTAAATTTGGGTTTATTTACTAAATTGTCATTTGACTAGATATTTATTACACTAACAACATTCATCCACCATTAATATCATCTAACATTAATCAATAGATCCAATGGTTTATATTACTTCTTATTTTAACAATTTTAAGAAGCTACACCACATTAACCCTCCTCAAGTAAAATATGTTTTATCTAATAAAGTTAATGGCTTATTACACTTATTATTTATTAATGGCTTATTACATTTATTTGATAATGCAGAGGAAAGATAATATGACATTGATGAATGCGATAAATCAATAAACACATTGCTAGAGATGATTGTAAGGAGAAATTCACCATATTGATGAATATGATGATAAATTAATAATGAATGAGAATACACATAGATATTTTATTTAATATTGCACCTGTTACGACTTAAATTTGAAAAGTTAAAACATGACGATCTAAGCTAACGCGATAATAGCATTTCCGCTCTAATTTATTGTTAATTTATACAACTTTATAAAGTATTTAGCTCATTTATTTTTAGAAGTCTTAAAAAATTAAGTAAAAGAATTACTTTATTGGAAAAGATGTAAAACCATTAGAAAATGTTTATCATACATATTTAAAAGCCTTTAAAATACTTTAATAGTCAAAACTTGTAACAGCTCAAAACATGTAACAACCAATTAAATTGTAAAGTTGTAACGGTCCATATACGTTTTTTAATACAGTCAACTTGTAACTACTGCATTCATGTGGTCCGTTTGTAATGGTCCATTAAACATCATTTAAGTGTAAATTACAAACTCAAATACGATTATAAAAACCTAACACACTAACAAAATTCATTACACCATTTTTATCTCTTAAAAACACAAACACCTTTCTTTTTTTTTTTTCAAACCACCAAATTTAGCCGTCTCACATATCAGATTTTGCCGCCACTACCGTTTAGTCCTGCCGCCACATTTGCCAATGCCGTCAGCCGCTACCGCCGCCATTATCTCCACTGTTGCAAAGCTAATGATCATGGCTTTGGAGGAATACGGGTACAAAAACAGAAGAGGAATACGGGTACCAAATAAATAGAGGTCTTCTAATTCCAGTGACGTTATTTTAAAAAAAATGTGATGAAGGTTTTGAAGATGAATGAAGAGGGTTTAAGATGTTTGATTTGGATGATTTTGTTAAAATGTTTGATGACATCATGGTTAATTGTTGCAAGGATGATTTCAAAAAATGCTGAGGGCTTACATCGTTGATGTCAAATAATAAGGTTTGATGGATTTGATTTTTTTTAAGGATAGAGTCTTATGAATTAATGATTGATCTGTAAAGCATCCGTGATCCTGAATCTATTAACTTTTAATGAAGTGGCTGAGATTTTTAGTTTGTTTTTTTTCATCATGTTATGTTAGTGATTTGACGATTGTAGTTTTGAATTGATGATGATGATAACCCGTTTGGGGTTTTATTTTATCGAATTGTTAGAATTTTAATATTTGATTTGTGATTATTAATTATTTCATAAGCGGTTCCGAATGAGCCGATCACTATTCACACGCATTATTTAGGAATTAACTGATAATGCGCCTCATTATCAACATAGTAGTGATTGACCAGGAAAACTTAGCATTTTCCCATTGATGAAGTGTACCTATGCAATTCATCAATTGACATACGATACCGTTCCTGATGCTCTAGATGAATATCAACAAATAGGTGAGAAAACTTTCTGTGATGCTCTACAAGCTTTATATAAGGCTATTATGGACTTATATGGAGACGAGTTTTTGCGAAGGCTTACATATACTGATGTCGAAAAACTCTATATTTTTCACGAAGAGAAACATGGGTTTCCTGCGTGCCTTCTTCTGGGTTCTGTTCGGGCGGTTGGTGTCTTGGATTCAGAGTAGTGCGATTCTTCACGGCTTCTTATCTTAATTCCGGACTCTTCGCCATAGATCAGTCGTGCTTTCACTGCGTTGAGTTTGTCTTTCTGCTCTTTTTCTTTTTGCATCTTTTCGGCGATGAGCGGCAAGAGTTGGTGATAATTTTTGTCGCACATTTCCCTAAGAACCTCGTCAGACATAGGTTCCTCAAGACCTTGGGGACCATTCCTTCCCCCTGTGTTCCTCACGGCGGACGTGGGATTGTTTGTGATTTGTTGTTCGTGAGTGCTCATGGTGAGTTTTTAGAGAATCGTGGTTGCGTAAGCGTCCCACGGATGGCGCCACTTGTTAGTACAAAGTTCGTCGGGTTTGGCAAGGTGTTGAAGTCCTTTGTCGGGCCGGGACTCCAAACGACTTGAGTGCTTGATTTTGTACTAGAGCAAGAGAAATGATATGATTTTCTGCACAATTGAAAGTAAACCGTTAGCCTTACCGTGGGGACGGACCCCACGATTAGACTCCGGTGTGAGAGTAAGTATTCATGTTGTCAGAGTATATGTCAGAGAGAATAAGAAAATGTGTACCTTTTGGGATGTATTGTGATCCCTATTTATAGGTGTCTAGTACTAGGGTTTCCTAGTATTTCGGTTACTTTAGTAGTGGCCGGAGTGGGTCCCTTGTCGGGCAAGGATCCGCAACAATCGTGTTGAACGGGCGTAGATATTTTCCGCTGACGGATCGTCCTATAGGTGGATCCGCCGACGGAATGTTTATAACTGGATCCGTAGACGGATCGCTAGGTTCGGGGCCGAGGCCCACGTGAGATTGGGTTTTACTATGGCCCGTTATTGTTAAGTTTAGCCCAAAAGGCCGAGTGATAATGTGGCCCAAGCCCGGAGGCTTGGTACACCTAGTATACGTCATCACTTGTCAATATAAAAACGATGGTCAGTTATCATAGCCACTTCTTCAAATCTGCAGTAAACATAGAAATCAGCTGACATACGAATCAACGATAACATTTAAACTAGGGGTGTGCATGAAACCGAAAAACCGAACCTAAACCGAAAAAAACCGAAGAACCGAAACCTAAAAAACCGAAACCGATTGAAAAACCGATGGTTCGGTTTTCGGATTTTGGAAAAACCGAAGTTTTTGGTTCGGTTTGGTTTTAGCATTAAAATAAAACCGATATAAACCGAACCGATCTTTATAAACATGGGAACAAAAATAAGTTGTGATCGAAGCTAAGGGACGATAAATATGCTCCGCTAGATTAACTATATCATGTCGAGTAACTACTCTTTGTTTTATATACTTCTTGTACATGTCATTTATGACACATAATAAGTTCTCTTCTATGAGTTTTTTTATGTTTATTAGGTTTTTATCGTTGTTATTGTGTTGCTTTATAACACATAAATAATTTTTTAAGGGTTTTATATGGTCATTTGTTTCTTATTATCATTGTTGTGTCTTTGGTTTTTCTTATTTGGATTGTTTCTTTAAAGCTTTGAAGGTGTTAGTTTATGGTATATTCCAAATCGACTTTGCAAAAGCAAAGCTCGATAAGTCGTATAGAAACCGAAAAACCGAAAAACCAAACCGAAAATAAACCGACAACCGAAAAACCAAACCGACACAAAACCGAAACCGAATGGTTTCTAAAAATCAAAAACCGAAAATTTTCGGTTCGGTTTCGGTTTTATACAAAAACCGAACCAAACCGAACCATGCTCACCCCTAATTTAAACTGGAATTAGTCAATTCAAAGTCTTAAGCTGCTTTGGCGCGGGGTACAATATCCATCGTCTAGGGTCTGTTTTTAAGTTTACCTTTTCTTGTTAAAGAATAGCATGACTTGAAAGTCAGAACTAGAGAACTTACTAAAATCCATACGGTGCAAGAGATACTCATAAATATACATGTTTTACTATCGTTTGATGGACCCTAGTTTATCAACTAACATGATTCTGGTATGCCTATTTATAGACACAACGCTTATGACGTTAGTTGTTTTTGCAAATGAGTACCTAGATTTTGGGATGAACATCAAGACCCGAAATTGTAAGTGGTTGTAATCCAGCCTAAGCTGGGTATTAGTGGATAGCAAACTGGGTTTAAACCTCTTGTTTAACATTTTTTTAGCATAATGTATATGCAAAAGATATAAACTTCTTCTAGAAAACTGGCGTGGAAATAGAAAAAGAACCTTGCTTCTCGTGAAGACATAAAATACAAATTGTTACTTCTTATTACGCCTCTTGCTGATAACATTAAAGATTTCTTACAATTTTCATCAACAACATACCCCTATCAATCAATCAATATAAGGTAAGTATCAAATGAGAACTAAATTTAGGAATACTTGTGTATAAGGTTTCAAATGACAGTAATGTATAGTTCATATCATATGTACCTTTTGACCATAGAACCTTTTTAAAAGATTTGAGAAGAGATCCTTCGTTACTGTCCACTGTAGACTATTATTTGACAGTTTATCATCCTCTAACACCTGCTCATGTTCAACCTATGAAATGCAAACATATATCAAACCATTATGGACTTATCTGCCATCTTGCACACTTGCCAGAAATATAAACAAAGGATTTGGTCAGAAATATAATATAGTAACATGCAAGTAATAGGAGCTATATTACAAAATAAATGGATATTGGAACTCCATTATTATACAATTCATGATACCACGACAGCCTAAATGTTAAATTGTAGACCAGTAATTTATTAAGAAGGTATATGATGTTAGATAATTTAGGGTGTTTGTGATGTTCCTGGATATCTCTAGTGTATCATGTTGAGTTCACTTTTCGTATAAAGTATTTCGACCCTATCAAATGCCTGGGTTGCAAGAAATCTCTATCGGGATAATACACAGAGAATGACAATTTGTGTTCTAGGCACAAGAAGCACAAATCAAGAACGATAAAGGAATTGTAATGAATTTTCATGTATTTTTCTGTATGTTTTGAGACCAAAAGTTCCTGTGAATATAACAGAAAACTTAGACAGTTTTTAGGAAGTTTTTGGTAGTTAAAGTTGGTTAAAACTAAATTTTACCAACTATCTGACATAGACATTACGGCGTAACATAATTTTTTACACTGTAAAGTCTATACAAGTTTACATGTTACGACGTAATGTCAACACAGATTACGGCGTAAAACATAAGCCTTAAAACTAGAAACATGTTACGGCGTAAACTATTCGTATAGGTTACGGCGTAAACATCCAAAGGCTTAAGTCCTTAACCCAACAAGAGTTTACGGCCATAACATAAAGTTTACGGCGTAAACTGACTCTACAAAATCCCATCCTGGTAATATTTTCATTTCATGTTAGCATCAAGGCAAGACGTTACTCCACACTCTCTAATCTCGTTCAGAGCACGTGAACATGAAACCTCATTGGACTCCAGTAAATCCATTACCTAAATGTGCACTATGACACACAAAATCACCAACAAATCCCCCTATTTTATTATAAAATCTTGTTTCCTAAAACATATATAAAAATATATGCAAATATTTAAACAAACATAACGAAACAAACAAATGCATAAATGAAAATGTCTTGCGATTGAATTTTATCTAAGTACAATACACATTCCAAATATTCAAATATCAAAGGTGTCTACGATTGAACCATACAGCCAATCCATTTTTGCATGACCTTAAGATACTATAACACATCGTTTCTAACAAACACTTTAACGTTCTTTAATTGACACTTTACAAGCCATGTGTCCCAATCCATAAATGACCATAATAGGAAGCCAAGTCCAAGCTTCTTGAAGCGGTAAAACTTCATGTTCACAAAAGGTGGTACCTTTAGTTCTTGCACCTGGCATTTTGCATTTTTCAAAAGAAACCATTAAGAAGATAAACTTCAACCTAACCAATCACTTGCAGGTCTGAGCACATACCTCAAGAATATAAAAACTTTAATCGTGTTTTCCAATCTCTACTATTAGCTATTCCACATTGAATTCCAGCTTCTAACGTTGTATTAAAAGGAATTGGGTATATCATAGTAGTAGATCGAAATGGACTTTAATCCCATCCCTATCAACGGACTTATATACCAAGTCCCTATGCTAGACCATATCGTCAATGTCAGCTAAATTATGTTGTGTCCAAAGAAACTCCAACAGAAATCATGCATTTTCCTAATTAAAGTTCCCTTACCAACACCTATATCTAACACCTAAGTGTCTAGACTTCCCATTGTATAATCTGACTATATGCCCATAGCCATTGTGGGAGCACTATCACATCGGATAATATTGTTGCTATTGGATTTCGGCAAATTGGAATCAGCTCATTAAAATAAGTTTCTTAGCCATTCTGCTTCCTTACCAGCAATAGCCAATGCTACAAACTCAGATTCTATAGTAGAACCAATGATGCATGTTTGCTTCTTGGAAGCCCATGAAATGGCACCTCCCCCAAGCAAGAGCACCCATCTACTCGTAGAAGATGAATCTTTAACATGATTTATCCAGCTAGCATCTGAATAAGCTTCTAACACTGAAAGATATCCAACATATGATAAACCATAATTCATAGTACCTCTCAAGTACTTAAACACTCTTGTTATTGCTTTTTAATGCTGTCTACTAAGATTACTAGTAAACCTACTTAATCTACCAACAACATATGCAATATCCGGTCTAGTACTTGTCATAGCATACATCAAGCAGCCAATAGCTCTTGAGTATTCGAGCTGATCCACAGGTTTACCTGTATTAGGTTTAAGCTTTTCTACCAGATCCATAGGAGTATTCACCAGAGAACAATCTTCACGATTAAACTTGAGTATTTTCTCAATGTAATGAGATTGTGTAATTACAATCCTTTTATTTTCACGTTTTATCTTAATTTTAAGAATAACGACTGCTTCTCCCATATCTTTCATTGAGAACCTTGATGACAAAATCTTTTTAGTTTTATCAATTTGATTTTGGTCGGTGCCAAAAATCAACATGTCATCAACATATAGACAAATTATAAAACCTTTACCGGTGTCATCAAATTGACTATATACACACTTGTCGGATTGGTTTAAGTGAAAACCACTTGTAAACACAACCTCATCAAACTTTTGATGCCACTAATTAGGTGCTTGTTTTAGCTCATACAATGACTTAACCAACTTGCATACCTTATGCTCATTACCCGGCATAACAAATCCTTTCGGCTGCTTCATATACCTTGTTCATCCAAGTCACCATTCAAGAATGCTGTCCTGACATCCATTTGATGGATCACTAGATTATGAATGGTTATTAAAGCTAACAACAATCTAATAGTAGTGATACGAGCAACTGGTGCAAAGGTATCGAAGTAATCGATCCCTTCCTTTTGTCTAGATTTAAACTTGTTAATTGTTCCATCGACTTTCATCTTCCTTTTGAAGATCCACTTGCAACCTAAAGGTTTGCAACCAGGAGGCAAATCAGATAAAACCCATTTATTATTTTCCATAATGGGACCAATCTAATCATCTATTGCTTCTTTTCAGAAAGCAGCATCACGAGATTGCATAGCTTCATCATAGGTTCTAGGATCATCCTCTATGCTAAAGCAGTAAGAGTATTATGATCCAACTTGATCTCTCGATCCCTCAACTAAGTATAGTTGAAAATGAGAACCATATGATTTAGCTTTCCGAACTCTTTTACCTTTTCGAGGTTTAAGAATCTCACTTGGTACATCATCAGAATGATCATCCCATTAAGATTCAACCAAATTTGGTATAACATCCTTTGGTCTAGCTTTTGAAGAGACACGGTTTCTCATCAAATATTACATCTCTTGATTATATAATTGAGTTTATAGGCACAGAATCATTAGGTTCAATAACATAAAACCTATATGCCTTAGAATGCTCAGCATATCCAACAAAGATACAATTAATACCTTTTTCACCCAAAGTTTTCCTTTTCGGATCAGGTAGCCTAACAACGGCTCTACAACCCCAAACTCGCAAAAATGACAAGTTGGGTCATTTCTTATACCAAAGTTCATATGGGGTAGTCTTATTCCTTTTATTATGAACCATATTCAATAAATAGCAAGCCGTTAACATGGCTTCTCCCCAAAACCCCTCACTCAAACCCGAGCAAGATAACATGGAATTAACCATTTCTTTAAGAGCTCTATTTATCCTTTCAGCCACACCATTTTGCTGTGGTATGTAAGGAGCTATAGTTTCATGAATGATTCCTACAGATTGGAAAAATACAGGATCATAATATTCACCACCTCTATCTGTGCGTAAGGTTTTAATTAAGTCTTTTTGTTGCAATTCAACTTCTGTTTTATAAATTCTAAATTTATCCAGGGCTTCATCCTTAGCATGTAGCAAGTAAACATAGCAAAACCTAGAGGCATCATCTATAAAATTTATGACATACTTTTTATTGCCCAAAGATGGTGTAGCGTGAAAATCACACAAATCACTATGTATTAATTCAAGTATGACAGATTTCCTTGTTATACTTTTAAATGGTTGCCTACTGATTTTTGTTAACATACAGGTAGTACATTTTTTTGGATTTTCATCAATAGCAGGAATTAAATCATCTTTAGACATTTCAAGCATTCTTTTATAGTGTACATGTCCTAAACGAGCATGCCATAATGAGGAATTAACAACAGTAGAAGAAGACATATATACATAATCTGAATCATCCGAAACTTTATTCAAATTCAACATAAACATACCATTGTTATAATAACCAAATCCTACAAATACACCACACTTTGATAAGATATACTTATCGAATTCATAAACCAGCTTATATCCATACTTATTTAATACAATACCAGAAATTAAATTCTTACGAAGTTTTGGAACATACAAAACATTAAACAAAGTAATAGATTTTCCTGAACTAAATTCCAGCACTACACTTTCTTTTCCATGAACAGGAGCTAAATGATCATCACCCATGTAAAGTACAGATCCGTGTTCCACCTATTCGTATGTCTTAAACCATCAACGATATTTACAAACATGAGTTGTAGCACCGAAATTAATCCACCATGCAATTGCATCAACCTGCACATAAAATGATTCAGAAATTAGTGAAACAGAATATTTAACAAAACTGTTCCAAACAGGCATTAAATTCTGACCTTGGTCTTGGGAATGGTCCTTAGACCCCTTTCCCAAACCACCAGCATTTGCGTTCTTCCTATTACCACTTCGGCAATCCCTATTAAAGTGACCAGTCTTGACACATTTCCAACATTCCAACTTTGGTTTCTTGTTGGAACTAGAATCACTGTTGTTCTCATTGGATCGCTTTTTACCTTTGTTTTGTTTATTATGTTTGTTCTTACCCTCTTCTGTCATATTAACAGAGGGTCCATCAACTTCCTTACCCTTGCCCTTGTCATTGTCTTGCGCCCTTAGAGATTCCTCTATACGCAAGTGACTATCAAGTTGGACAAAAGATAAATCGTCTTTACCATGTTTCAAAGTATGTTTGAAACTATAACAACCCGCAATTTTCATAAATGTAAATATCCATCTATTAAGTTAGATGATGTACAATCTATCAATTATAGATGAACTTACCTTTTTCAGGGAAAATTTTCACTTTATTACATTACATTACTTTGCCAATATCTCAATATGCAATATATCCTGCATAACTAAAGTTAACAGACTCAGGCAACCTTCATATGGCAATCCTATCTTCATATATGTCAAGAAAACATCATAACATGTCAATTCAATATCATAATATCATTATTACAAGATACATTATTCCTATAAGATACCATTTGCAACATCATATCAAAACGGGCTTTAAACCATTATCGGATGCCCTAAACCCTAACCTCATGAAAAGGTTAACACCTAAAGTGAATGCACAAGCTACTAAAGCATATGTACAAGTAATATAACATCTCATTTGAAATATATAATCTCTTTAAATCAAAGTACAAGTCCTTAAAAGCTCAATGCATAAGTCATTAAGCTCAATCCCTAAAATAGCCGTTTTATCTCCGTTTTCATTCTAATTTCTTCACCACCACTTGTGTACAAGCTACTACACTCATTCTATAATGTATAAACCCTAAATATTCTATTCATAAGCTTTCATACATCTTTTTACACTCAAAACCCTAATTCAAAACCCTAAACCCTAAAACCGAGCTAGTTTCTAAACCATGACTCGTTTCTTGATTTTTACCCATTGTAAACCTAAACCAACTCTTAAATAAGTTATAATAACATTAATTACAACATCCTCAATCATACTCCATCATCATTTCATCATTCTACATCAATTACACAAAGAACGAATCCAGAAAACCCTAATTATGCCCTAATTGTGATTTTGACCCGTTTACTCATTTTTAGACCATCTCATTCTCAAGTAAGCAATCAAGAGTCATTGTAAACTCATAAAATGAGTTTACAAATCATCATCAATCACTATCTTGACAATGTACCTTAAATTCAAGCTAGAAAACCCTAAAGGATTCAATTTGTGCCCTAATCTCAAAACCGCGACTATTTTCTCAATTTTGACCCATTTCAATTCAAACCACTTATCATTTCTCGTTAATTATCCAATATATAAGCCTCATGAACACATATTAACAATTACATTACATTCATATGCGAAATATAAGCTTTGAAACCTATGAAAACCCTAAACCGCATACAACCAAACCCGCGACCCCATTTCTTTGTTTTAAACCCGTTTTAACCCAAACCAATTCCTAATCTTTGCTAATTACTTTAATACCAGACCTTAACAACCTATTTCATCTATCCTTAATCATTATAAACACAATGTACCTTGGAAAAACCCTTGAACACCACGTCAAGCCCAAAACTGACCCGAACCACTTCCATATTCATTTTGACCTATTTAAAATGCTACCATGTGTCAATAACCACCTAAGAACCCTTCTAGATTCATAGTAGCAGCTTACTAAGCAACTTTGACTCCTCCATGGTCAAGAATGAAGGCACCATGTGCATGTTTTTGCCTACTTCAGCCGCGACAGCAAGATAAGTCACCCAACACATTCAAGCTACTCATAGACCATCCACACTTCATTTTATAGCTTGTACACCTTCCCTACTAGACCCTCTAGGTGTCAAGATCAGATTTTATAGCTTGCTTACTCCTCTAGTCTTGAAATGGGTATAAATAGAGGCCTTGGTAGTTAATTCCAATTCGCACCCCTGTCTTCTTACTATAACCCTTAAGGCAGCAATCCTTTGGTCCCATATGATCCTAGGATCATAAAAGACATTCAAGAAGCGAAGCCCTGAAGAAAACGAAGCCCCGGAGTCGTTACTCTAGCCGTACGAAGCCAAAAGTCCCGATTATGACCCGTTTCCAAACTATAAGCTCAAACCAGGTTCTCTATACTTATGATCTGCTTTTATAACGTCATAATGTTCATATGATCTTGCTAAAATCATAATATAAAGCTTTGAACTCAAAAACCTAAGTGTTATGCCTTTTTGATCCAAAACCGTACACCCGAAACCCTAATTTCATGTTTTTACTTAAACTATGAGCTAAACTTGTAAACTATTGTTATAATCTATCCTAATAAGCTTATATAATGTTAAAATAAGTGCTTTGATAAGTCATAAGAGAATTTGATCTTAAAACCCGCGCGTTTTCATTTTAAAACCCTAATTTGACCCGTTTTACCTTTTAGCTTAACGAATCGTTAAATTAAACTTATGTTGTGTTAAATCTTCATATTTTAGTTTATTATAACTTATAAATGACTATTGAAATGTTAAATTAAGCTTGCATGGCAATTTGGACATGTTTTGTAATTATAATCCATGCAAGGGGTATATATCGTAAATTTCAGAAACTTATAACTAAAAGGACTAAAAGTGTCATTTTATCAAAGTTATAACTATAGGGGTCTATTATGTCACTTTTTAAAGTACAAGGTTTACTTGGTATATCAATAAAAGTTGAAGGACCAAAGTCGTAAAAATGCAAACCCTAGGGGTCTACTTGCAATTTTCCAAACCCCAGGGTCTAAAATGTAACATTTTGAAAAAGTATAAAATCATATTCAAAACATTACCAGACATAACTTTAATTAACGCTCCTCGTGCTTAACATTTCCAGATATTGAATAAAACGCTTAAAACCGATCATCCGGAAGTTATATTGTACCACAATACTAGGGAGCTTCATATTAAGAGGTTTCATCTTGGTATTACGTTCTGACTGAGTTGTTGGGTTTACGATTTAAAGTGCCCTAGCTCCTCAAACGTTTACTGAATGACTTCTGAATTATGATGGCCCGAACGGTGATACAATAATTCCAAACTCTTCAATCAAACTCATAACTCTTAAACCAAAGTTCTAAAGTACAATCTTCCTAAGACTTGACATATTTACTCAGGTTGTGTGACGTGGCTGTTTACTATCATTTTACTATATCAACATTCCCCGGTTAAGATTGTGATAAGGTCGTCAGCTTTTATTTCAGAATAATTATTACATCTACCTATCAGGTGAAGTTCATAACCTCGCCTTTACTCATTTTACATGTTTTATAAACCCGCGAGGGGGATACATGCTTGTTACAAACTCTTTTACATACTCATTTATCTTATAACAATGTGATTGTTTTTCAATGACTTAGTGAGTTCATAGCCTCACTTTTAATCTCTTTAATGCTTTCATAAACCCGCAAGGGGGATACATGCTATAAATAACGAATACAAATGTTTTACCAGACTATATGCTAATCTGATGTATCATTACAATCAATGTCTAAGTTATAAATCCTACAAGTCATTAAATTTGACTACAAGTCGTTAAATTGACTATGGATGTTAATCTGTTAGTATCATAAATCCTACAAGTCGTTAAATTTGACTACAAGTCGTTAAATTGACTTTGGATATTAATATGTTAGTTTCATAAATCCTACAAGTCGTTAAATTTGACTTCGAGTCATTAAATTGACTTTGGATATTAATGTTAGTGTAATAAATCCTTCAAGTCGTTAAATTTGACTTCAAGTCATTAAATTGACTTTGGATGTTAATATGTTGATATTATGAGCTCTTCAAGTCGTTAAATTGACTTTGGATGATAATGTGTTGGTGATGACCATGGAAACCAGACAATCAGACCAAACAAGGCAATAACGGGATAATACATTGTTAAAAAGAAAGCATAGATTTTAAAATAGAAAAATTTGAAAATGCTTCAAAAAATCTAGACAGTCTCTTGGGGAATCAAAGACTAGGTAAAGATAAGAAGGTTTTGGGATTTAATGAGTATAGTGCTGTGCCACCTCCTCCTGCACAAGTCTATTCACCTCCTAAGAAAGATTTGTCTTGGATGGGGTTACTTGAGTTTGTTGATGACACTGTTACTGATTATAGTAGGCCTACACCAAGTGTAGATGTGTCAAAAGATGTTAGTGCCTCTTCCCTTGAACAAGGAGGATCATTTGATAATGTTGTATCAAAACCTATGATTAGGTTTGTAAAAGAAACTGGTTGTCCTAGTGTCTCTAAAGACAATAATACTGAAAATCCTAGGAAACCAACTGTAAAGTATGCAGAGATGTACAGGAACTCCTCACAAAGTCCTAAAGTTAGGTCTAACAATTTTGGTCCTCCAATCATTGAGGATTGGGATTCTGATGATGAAAGTGAAATTAAATCCACACCTAATAAAATAAAAATCAGTCTACCAGGGAAATAGTAGAAAAGAAAGAATCATCTAAACAAAATAAAAATCATCCTAGAGGGAACCAAAGGAATTGGAACAATCAAAAATCCCAACAGCTAGGAAAAGACTTTGTGATGCAAAATAAAGCATGTTACAATTGTGGTAGCTTTGAACATTTGAAGTTTGACTGCAAACAAAATATATGGGTGGATAAGGGGAAAACCTGGTCAAGGGTAAACCATGACCATGACAACATGAAATACCCATCTAAACCAACATTGAATTGTGCTCATTCAAAAATGACATCTCTTGTTAAACCAACACATTCACATGTAAAAAGACCCTTTGTAAGAAAAACAGCAGTTAAAAATAAAGTTTGGGTTCCAACTGTTAGAACAAAATTTCCCACTGTTGGCCCAAAAGTTCCCACTGCTAAGCCAACAGTTGCTGCTGATAAGGGAAACAGGGGAAAAGCTGTTAAGGCCTCAGCTTGTTGGATTTGGAAACCTAAGCAAAATCAACCTGATCAAGGTTCAAATCTCAATGGTGTATCAGTGATCTTCAAGAAATACAAATACATTGATACACAAGGCAGGCCCAAGTCAGTGATGGCTTGGGTCCCTAAAGAGAATTAACACTCTTTCTCTTATTGTGCAGGGCATTCCACAGGATAATATTGATGATAAAGGATATTGGGACAGTGGTTGCTCTAGGCACATGACTGGTAACATATCCTATCTGTCTGAGTATGAGCCTTATAATGGAGGATATGTGTCATTTGGACATGGAGGAGGAATGATTACTAGTAAAGGTACAATTAAGACCGGTAAACTTAAGTTTGAGAATGTTTATTTTATGAAAGAACTGAAATATAATATGTTTAGTGTGTTTCAAATTTGTGATAACAAAAATAGTGTTCTGTTCACTGATTCTGAGTGCCTTGTGTTGGGGAAGGATTTTAAGTTAGTTGATGATACTCATGTGTTGCTTAGGACTCCTAGACAGCAGAATATGTATTCCATTGACTTGAAAAATATTGTCCCTCATAAGAACTTAACTTGTCTGATTGCCAAGGCCTCTAAAGATAAAAGTATGTTATGGCATAGAAGATTAGGCCATCTGAACTTTAAAACCATGAATAAACTAGTTAGGAATAATCTAGTTAAAGGTTTGCCTTCCAAAAGTTTTAAAAATAACCACACTTGTGTTGCTTGTCTGAAAGGAAAGCATCATAAGGCTTAGTGTAAGTCCAAGTTAGTGAATTCTGTTTCTAAGCCCCTTTACACTTTGCATATGGATTTGTTTGGACCTACTTTTGTCAGTAGCCTTAATCATAAATGGTATTGCTTAGTTGTGACTGATGATTTTTCTAGGTTTACTTGGACTTTCTTTCTAAAATCCAAGGATGAAACATTTAGGATCCTTAGAAATTTTATAACTGAGATAGAAAATCTAAAGGATCTTAAAGTAAAAATAATCAGATGTGATAATGGGGGTGAGTTTAGGAATAAAGAAATGGATGAATTCTGTTCTAGGAAAGGCATTAAGAGAGAGTTTAGTAATGCAAGAACCCCTCAGCAGAATGGTGTAGCTGAAAGAAGAAATATGACTCTCATTGAAGCAGCAAGGACCATGTTAGCTGATGCTAAACTTCCTGTTACCTTTTGGGCTGAAGCAGTTAACACTGCTTGCTATGTCCAAAACAGGGTTTTAGTGATTAAGCCTCATAATAAGACCCCCTATGAACTCTTTAATGAAAGATCCCCTGCTATAGGATTCTTAAGACCATTCGGGTGTAATATCATGATCCTTAATACCTTGGACCACTTAGGTAAGTTTGGTGCTAAAGGAGATGAAGGTTATTTTGTTGGATACTCCCCCATAGCTTGATTTAAACCCTAAAACCCTAACGAACCAAAAACATCACGTACCACTTTCCCTCCATTTAATCACCCATTTTTTTTTTTCTATCTCTATCCAAGCAACAAAGATCCTTATTTGTCTAAGCTACTTAGTTGTAAGTAGCACACAAGCACTTCTACTTCTATAGCTTTGACAGCAAGGAGCTTTGTCACCTCCTTGTCCCTTGTTATTAGTTGTGGCCACCTAAAACCTTTACCACCTTTCATAGCTAGTCTTCCTAGCTATCAACACTCATCACTGGCCCTTCCTTGCATCCTTTTAGATTCTCTTACTCAGCCCTCCAAGATTCAGCCACCCACATCAGCCAAAACCTTACCCTCCAGGTGTTTGGATACCCTATAAAAGGGTTAAATGCCCTTTTTATTAAACTATACCTAAATCTTTCTATCTTTTATCAATGGAGTTCTTAGCTAATCAAAGGAGAAGCAAGCGATAGTCTCAAGAGCATAAACAAAGTTTAAAGATCATGAAACAAAGCTTTGGAAACTCATTTTTAGGCGTTATATGGTGTCAAATGCTATAAGACACATTTTTCAAACCCACTAATGATCTTGTCTTAATTATTTTTAAAGCTTTGAACTCCCCCCCCAAAAAACCCACTTCGTTTTTTCATTTTTAAATCCAAACAGAACCCAAGGAAACCTAAAAAAAATCATTTTCTGTAATTTACAAGCTAATCTCACAAGCTGTAGTTATAAAGCTATTCCTATAAGCTTAATTAACATTCATTTAAGTATTTTATATTTCTTAAAAGACTAACCTGTTAAATTAATTTTTCAAACCAATAAACCGGTTGACAATTGAACCTAAATGACCCATTTTGGCATTTTAAACTCAAAAATCATTTTCATAAGCTAAAAGCTTGTAAAAGCTATTTTCCTAACTTATATTGACTTAGTTTAACAAGCTATAACCTGCAAATTACTTTCTATATTGAAAAATGTCATTATTTTGAGTTTTAGACTAGTTTTACAAAAGTTTCCATGCATAGGGGTATATATTGTAACTTTCTGAAATTAATAACTACAAGGACTGAAAATGTAATTTTATGAAAGTTATAACTCCAAGGATCATTTTTGCCAAGTCTTAAAGTTAAAGGATTTAAATTATATACTTTATATATATAAAGGTTAATTTTCTAATTAATTATAATTTAAGGGTATTTCTTGCCAATTTGATATTTTAATAAAATATTATATTTTTATATAAATTATAAAAATATTATAAAACTTGATTTTATTAAAACCCGATACATTAATCGTTATTAATCATCGATCGACGTTTATAAAATTAATTACGCTAAATAATTTATCATCAACTAGCTTTTGAAGAAACATAAAATCCTAATGTATCACGATACTAGGGAGCTTCATACGAGGAGTTTCATTTGAGTATACGTTTTGACGAGTTTGCTGAGTTTACGATTTAAAGTGCCCTGGCTCCTCAAACGTTTACTACATGACCTCTGAATTATGATGGCCCGAACAGTGATACGATATTTCCATAATAATTCAATCAAAGATGATATTTCATTATTATTCAATCAAACTAAGACTTGACATATTACCCAGGTTGTGTGAAGAAGCCGTTACTTTCATTTCAAATACTTTTGCCATCAATCAGATTTCCCTATACTTATAAGGTGAGTTCATAGCCTCACTTTTAAATCTCTTTAATATTTCATAAAACCGTGAGGGGGATACATGCTTAAATCATGAATGCAAGTATTTTCTGTATGCTATCCTGATGTATTATTGCCTAAGTTACTACGTTTGCCATTTTATTCCCCATATCATGAACCGTTAATTACTCGTCGGGGTAAGCGCGAATAATGTGAATAGATCTATTTAGAATTGGACTTCCCAAGGCTTCGGTGTCATGAGCTTTGGACAATAATACGAGATATATATTTTCATATGGGTGTATAACAACGTAACCCACTACTGAATTTGCATTCAAACTATTTAACTCAAACCTATGAATTTCACTCAACCTTTGTGTTGACTTTTTAGCATGTTTATCTCAGGTAATTGAGCAACTTATGGCACGGAATGGCGTGGACTTGAAGATGGCTAAACCGTTATCATTCAAACTTTTGATTTCCTGTAGATTTTTGGGACCTCTGTTTGTAAAAACTCTGATGAATAAATGAATGATAACAACTTTTTCCAAAACGTCTCTTTATGACTAGTTTTCTATGATTATGACTGTTGTACTATGATATAATACCCTAGATTAGCTTCCGCTGCTATATGTTAAAAATAGGGGTGTTATAGATTGGTATCAGAGCCAGGTTTATAGAGAACAAGTTTAAAAACTTGACTATAACTACTTTTCTTTTGCCAGTCAAGAAAGTCTTCCGTGCCACTACATCCCTCAAATGGTATGTAAAAATACGTAACTATTATATTATTATATAAATAACTTATACCGTTGGGTTGTTAACAGAAAGATGTCCTCCTCCAACCACCTTACTTCTGGTATTGAGGATGCCTTTTCTTCAAATTTTATGAACTATCTCCCGGTGGTATGTGATTAATTACACATACCGTTTTCCATCAAAACCAGACTTAAATGACCAAAAACGTACCAAAAATACATTGTATTTGTATGTTTTCACTTATATTGTGCAGGAAACGAATATCCGACAAAAGGACGAAAAATCAAGCAAAACACGGACAAAGAGCACGGAATGGAAAAAGCATGGAAAAGGGCCAAAGTCCAAATCGCAGCCAAATTCCAGAAGTCAAAGTCCAAGGTCAACCAGACAAAAGTCAAGCCAAAAGTCATCAAGTCAAAGAAAATACAACTTTGTGGACCAAATTTGCCAAATCCTAAAGTTGTGTAACAAGGATAAATACTACAAGGACTGAAGTTGTAAAGATGCCATATATAACTTTAGGGGGCCATTTCTGCCAAACCCCTAAAGTTATACCACCAAGGACCATTGTTGTAAAGCACCTATAAACCCTCAGGGACTGTTTGTGCCAATTCCTCAAAGTTGTATTACCACTAAGGACTTAACTTGCAATCCCTCTTATAACATTGAGGGACCATTGTTGCCTTAACCTCAAACTTCTCCCCTGCATAACAAAATAAACAGACACCCTCCCTTCTTTCCCGCCAATACTATTTGGCACTATTCATCATCCCCCTCGACCTTTCCTGCAACAAAACTACCAAACCCATAACTCCTCATCCTTCCCCACACCCACATGGGTTGTTGACACCTTGGAATCCCTATTTCTAATTCAGTCAAGGAAACGGATGCTCTATGATCATAAGTCTTGTTTTGCTTATTCAAAATGATCGGCATAGATGGTGTCTGATGGCTCGCTCACAAACCAAAAACACTCTTAATTCCCTCTCACAAGAAAGCCTAGGAAGAAGAGGTCAAGTCCCTAATAAGAGCCTTCCCGAGACGTGGTTTAATGTATGAATCTTCTAGTACAGTATAAATAGTAATATTGTAAGCCATGTGGGCAGTTAGTTAGTTTTATTGTTAGTTTTTTAGTTTAACCTAGTGTTTTTTAAAATCATTTTAAGTTATTATCTTTTAAATTCTATGTATTGTAAACTGTTTTAGCATTAATGAAGATTTGAAGTTTTTTTTAGTTAAGTTTTGAGTTATTGTGTTATCTTATGTTCTAAAAGCTCATATAAGCTCTTAAATAGCTCTTTTGTAACCTGTTTCAATATAAAAAAATTACTTAGATATAAAATTTGTTAAGAAAAAAAAATCACTCCTCAAAATTATGCCTTACGGTAGCTAAGGATGTATATTATCAGTGTGTTGTGAGTGATAGGTATAGATAAATGCTCGAGAATATTTACAATGACTGGATGTGGCTTGTTCTCTTGAGTGTCTTCTTCGCACTCTGGGATGGTAGTGTAACTGCAGATGGTTTGAGTGGTACGCATAGTTGAGAGCTTATGAGCTTTTGATGTGACGAATCATTCATTTAAGATCTTACTGCTCTTTGTTTATTGAGAGTACGCTTTTGTGGAAGTTGGGTGTTGGTGTGGTTCTGCGCTTTGGGAGTCTCTTCATTTTATCATGTTGTTTGTGTTTGATGTGGATAGTATGTTATCTAGCTTTATTGTTAGGAACGTGTTGTGAGTGCGCTAAGGAAGGTGGATTGCAAGCGCGAGAATAGAGACTAATGTTTTGAGTGTGAGTGATAACTACTGAGTTTTAAAAATGGGTGTTTGGCATAAGCCTCAAAATGGGTCAAAATGGTTTCAAAATAGTTTGGGTATTAGCCAACTTTGGTGAGCTTATTTGCAATCTTAATAAGCTGTTTTTATGGTTTTATGTAGAGTTAAAATGTGTTTGATTTTAAGCCAGTTTTGCTATAAGTTGTATAGAACTGTTTGGGTAAAAAAACAGGTTTTATTATGTTATTGGCTTATGCAGTTGTTTAGCTGCTTTTTTTGATGTATTTATGTCATGCATGTTTAGGTGTCTAAATTAAGTAGTATAAGTGTCCAATAGTGTGCTTTTAGTTTTATAACTTTTTATCAAAAATTGCTAAGTGTTAGAAAATGAAGAAAATGCTTTTTCATTTTGCTTATTGTGACTCTCTTATTGTGATTTCATAATGCTCTTTTTGATTGTGCTTTAGTGTGTACTTTTAAGTATAGAACTGGTTAATATGTTTTTAAAGTTAGGAAGTTCCATAAAGGAGTGTTACGGCTGTTGATAGCTTATTTTTTAAGCTAATGATGGATAATATGACTTCATCGCGCGCACGTTTGGAGGAGGAGTTTGTGGCTTGTGTGGTTATTGCGCTCTTTAAGATTAGTATAGTGTGTTATAAGATGTCCCAGTTATAGATAAAGTTTTGGACGCATGGTAAAGCTGAAAAGAGAGCGCTAGGTATAGGCTGGCTCATGCACAAAAGTGTATCTGATAGTGTTTCTCTTGTACGCTTTTACTTGTTTTGCTTGTTTGCTTGTTGAATTTGCTTATTTTGTGTTCCATTTAGCTTATTAGGTTAGTCTTAGCTAATTTCAGCTTATTTCCTTTTGTGTAGAGCTTATTTGAGCTTATTTGCATTATGTTGGTAGGGTGAAGATCTGAAGAAGGTGGTTCAGGAGATGGGGTTCTTGGTTTATTAGTTATTTCTTTAGTCTTGTGCTGGACTTGACTCTAGATGATGTAAGTATGCGTTTGTTGTGTGTTTGTAAGTTTGCGTTAAATTGTGTTGGTTGTTGCGCTATAATGGGTTGAGGTATGGTGTGAGTACTTGTAGTTCAGATGGATGTTGGTGTAGAGTGTCTCCAGTCGTTGCTGTTGGCTTGTGTTTCGACTAATGTTTTTCAGTTTTAAATTTTTGGGTGTATTGCGTGTCTACGATTTTAAAAAAGAGAGTCAAACAGTTAGTTTTCTTTTTATTAGTAGTAAAAAAAAGGGCTAACTGTCAACCTTTAGTGCTATTTTGTGTGATTTTCTCGTTTTTAGTATAGATTGCTTTATTTTTTCCGTAGATTTAGAAAAACCGCTGACGAAACGCGCAGACGCTACATCACCTTTTTTCATTCTTACATCAAATATCGCAACACGCTGCTCTAACTTGGACAAGAGACTAGTGTCGACGTTAAGAGTGGGAATACGACCGGGAATATACATGATCGCGCATGTATTATACTTACTCTCGGTTTTCATTTGTGGTGTGGATTTGATCCTTGTGGATTTTATGTACTATTTTAAGTTAGTTATTTATATTTATCGTCGATTTTATATATTTATATATAAAAAAGGGTTGAATTTGCATCAACCAATTTTTGGCGCCGTTGCCGGGTAGGAGTGTATAAGCATTTGTCGTTTTGAAGTTTGAAAATTAGTGCTTTGAAGATCCTTCCTTGTGGAGTTATTTTCTTTATAAAAAATAAAAATACAAAAATATTTTTCATTTTCTTTTAGTAGTATTACTTAATATATATAAAAAAAACAAAAAAATTCAAGAAGAAATCAAAATATAAAAAAATCTGGTCCTTAATTATCAATAAAAATCATCAAATTGGTAAAAGAACACCAACATAAAACTTTCAACTGAAGTAGTATCATTAATAAGTTACGAAACAAAGATTTAAAACTTGCCTTTTGTGTCATAGCGACGTACGGCTCAACCTTTAAAGATAAATCCTTTTTTCAAGAGATGAGACGTGAAGCTTTTTGATTATTTAGTCTTTGAGTGTGAGCTTGTCCGCGTTATTAACAAGGTCAGACCTGGGTGAAAAATGTGGTTGAAAGAAAGAAGATAATAATCGCAAAAAAAATTAGTTGTAAAATTTTCTTTTTATATTTTGAGTGCATGGCGCACTCGTTCCCAATTCGAAATCAAACGTCCTCAAACAATGATAGAGTAGGGGCCCCACCGGTAGTTGTTGAACTTTGTAATTTTGAGAACCTTTTGACATG
This sequence comes from Tanacetum coccineum, assembly GCA_026074375.1. Taxonomy (NCBI): domain Eukaryota; kingdom Viridiplantae; phylum Streptophyta; class Magnoliopsida; order Asterales; family Asteraceae; genus Tanacetum; species Tanacetum coccineum. Next base: position 37,289 of record BQNB010010227.1, read on the forward strand.
GCCGTTAATGAGCCGGTGGTGCGGACCACTCGCCCGCAGGTGAAGGTGGTTTACCAAGTTCGCACATGACCTTCCGCTCTCGAGCTCAGTGAGACTGAAGACGTGTGAGGTGTCGTGTGAGACTCTCGCTGGTCTAGAGATAGCCGGTGTCGTTTAGATGTCGAGTGGACCAATTGCTCGATTGCATTCAAGCAACGACCTTTTGGACTTAAGAATGACATGATTCAAACAAGTTCAAAATTGTGTCCTTTTCGCTTCGAGAGGTAGTCTGAGTTATCCGGGTGATGATGTGACAAACAAGCATCTCGACAAAATTTTTGCATTGTTCACCCAAAGATGAAAAGTAAATGGGCGTTCGATGAGAGCACCTCTTCTGTCTATAGGTTATTTTGTCTTTATTCCTTCTTAATTACTTGCACGATCGTAGCCAGATCTGATCAGCTGGTTTGACTGCCGATCTATTATAACCAATTAGGAAATTCTATCGAATGATATGATGTGCTCTTTGAATCAAATGGCTAGAAAATTGTCTCTCGACGTGGATCTGTCTGGATCAGTGAAGGTACGATTTCCTCCCCCTGTATGGTGACAAAGTGAGAAATGATATTACAAATTTCGTCAAGAGATAGGAGAGTCCGATGAGTCGTTTTGTTCGAAGCTTGGGTTTGAGGGTTGTGCCTTATAGCTTTCAAGGTTGATCGATTTGATTGTTTTCCCACGATTAGTGAGATCTAAACACATGACATGTTACCGTGAACAGAAAATAGATACCTTCTATAACGGGTGTTAGACATTAAAGCATGTGCATACTTCAATGATTCTAGCTGGTTGGGACCTTGTATGAAGCGGCGCCCGCTTATAAGAGTGCTATGATTATTGAAAATCTGACCGCCCATCACAATGTTTGGTTACTTCCTTCTACAGAATGATGTCATCGATGTTCTATACATCTTCTAATCCAGATCAATGAGCAGTCTACTTAAGCTTTCGCTTTCAGAGAGAAGGATCTGGAATAAATAGTGAATTGGAATGACTTCACAAGAATGCTTCAAACAAACCATCAGTACAAGGTTGAGAATTGAAGCGGTAGTGATACGCATTGTCCGATGAGTTTGCGGGAGACTTGTGGTGGTCCTCATTCTTATAATGATTTGTCCAGCCACCGTTGGCTTCAGAATGTCCGCTCAGTAACACGTATTTTTTTTTTTTGATGCTGTGAGGATCTGTTGGTCAAGTTCAAGGTGGTAATTCTACCACCTAAGAAACCGCAATCTGGCTTGAGCGGATCGTTGCGGACAATTATCTTGGACCACCAGGATTAATGTGAATCAAAATCAAACCGAAGCATTCAAAATCAAAAACAACCGGTTCAGCCTTATCGCAAATAATCGGAATCAGGGAAACAATCAGAATATGTATAGAGAGAGATTCGCTGGGTAGATTTGTATATGTGGTGTGATCTTCTCGGCTACTACACTCTGATGATGGGTGCTAATTCATAATCAGGTATAGGTTCAAAATTATCCAAGCCCCTATACCCGCAACCTCCGGTTGCTTTACACAAGAATTACAAATACAAAGGTTAATGACACAAGATCAATTCATGGGGTTAAAACTCAATCGACTTGAACAACTTGGTTTACTTCGATTCAAAGGCTTGAAAGTATGCTAGTGATAGACTTTATGCACGCAAAATTGTAATAACGTTATATCCTGTTGCGGGTACAAGGATCTCTCGCGCGAAGCAACATCGTGGTGTAACCCAAAAGGTTGAATTGAAAAAGGCAATGTAGTCACTCTCGAGGAAGGACGAAGTGGATCTTGTTTCTTTTGTGTTCATGAAACTTCACGTTAATATGCCTCCTCCATTCATTAATCGGGAAGGACGGATTGGATTAGACGTGATGAGATGGGAGATTTTAAAGCGAACAGGATATACGCTTCGAGTTTACCATCTAGTTGGTAGATGGGGTTCTCACCTATCCTCTCTTCTCTATGTCGAGCATGTCAAGAAGGACTAAGAAACTCCGTGTAGAGAGATGAGCCTCAAAGAATTTTGTGATCATCATCAAGATAGGCAGTCTGATCAGGTCTCAAATTATCCGGAGAGGTGTGTAGTTCTGCCTTTATCCGGTACAAGAATGTATATAGTCAAGAAATAGAGAAGCGGTAAAAGATAGGTAACAGGATGTATGCGAAGTCTTCCAAATACACATGAGAAAGTTTTGTGTGCGGCAGAGAAGAGAGTAGATATTTGTTTGTGTATAGGAATAGACATTGATATCACTCTTGAAGCGAATGCTTAGAACTTGTATTAATCCTCGCGTCAACTATCAAAAGGAGAGCTTAGATAATCGTGTCTGTCAATCCCTTATCCTAGGACTAAAGGAAGAGAGTTAGCTGTATTGATGAGTGGACAATAGGCGAAGAACCCTGCTCTGTGAAAATTGTCAGCTGGTTAGTCCTAAAGAGAAGCTTCTTATAAGCTAGCGGTGCCCTGGGAAATTTCTCATTCCGTGGGTTTTAATGTGTGGTCGCTGAGTTTCAAAAGCCCTAGCGATCTAGGTGCTAGTAAACTTGATGCACTTCGGTATGGAAAGATTTAGGATTCCCAGCTTATCCCCACCAAATGACTCGTAGAATAGCTAACGTGATATTGGTGTTGAACTTGAAGTGAATTGCAAGAGAATGTCGCGTTGTGTGTGTCGGATTTGAGGAAATTAAGTAAAGAGGTTCTCAGACGCGAGGTCCCGCCCGGCCCCCCCACCCCTCCTGATGTTTGTCGCAATTGTTGATTATGAAGAGTGATCTAACTGTGTCCTGCTCTCATTTTGGGAGTGGGGGGGGGGGGGGGAGGGGTGGGGGGGGGGGTGGGGGGGGGGGGATCATTCTTATTCCGGATTAGTGGAAGGCCTTCGCGTGTGGCGCTTCTCTGTAGCTTCTTTACTGTGGTGATGATCGCGGATTGGTGCTCATAATGGAGAGTAATGATTCTCCGTGATGGTAGAATGGATAAGGACCTAATCATTGAACATGAGAAATGGAACTTTCAAAGAAAATATTCCAACGAACCTCGTTTCATAGAGTAGCAATCAATATTGGAGTGAGTGTCTTGTAGACAATGTTTATCCACATGAGAAATGCTGTGATAAGAATTTGTTTTGCAACAACTTCTTCAAGTGGCAATCCCAACTTTTCTCTAATACTTCTCCAACATTACGCGAATCATAGATTACGCGAGCCAGAAAGTTGTATCAATCCAGAATCTAGGTGGAATCCTACTTCGCTCTGAGTTTCGAGGAAGATCACTGCTCGTCTAAGAGAAAACTGTCCTTCTTCTTATCCCCCTCACTTATCATTCCCTCGAAGATATGTGATAGTTTAATTGGGATGAATTCGAGTGTATCTCGCAATTAAAGTGATTCACTTTTCCACTGTTCAGCACTCTTCTCCCTCCTTTTATTATTCTCTGTAAGATGACTGTAATACCTCTTCTCTCACCTAAGTCTCCCACCATTTTGGATAGCTCAACTATTTTCTCGAGGAGTTCACCGATGAACTCGCTCATATCACATTTCCACCATGAAATGATGATCTTCCCTTTGATGCCGAATCTAATCTTCTAAGATTTGAGTTATTTTTCTTAAACCTCATGATCCTATCAAGGATATGGATTCTATTCTCGAAGATTCGGTTGATGAAAATTCTCTTGATGACAATCTTGATGATACCATTCTGGATGCTCAACGGATGCTGCTTGATCTTGATTTACTCTATGTCACACCATTAGGGATGATTATGTTGATAACTCTTTTTGATATTGAGACAGTTATTGATGATACTTATGATGATAATTTTGTAACTCTAAGGATGAGAAATCAAGAGTTCTAAAATCTTGATTGATGAAATTGTTCTTTCTGTATATCAAATAAGTACCTTCCTTTTCCACCGAGTGTGATACGTTTTCCTTTGAGGATATTTCCTGAGTGATTGACTCCACGTCTTCAACTATAACACTGAGGACAAAGGTATTTAATCGGGTATATCTCATTCATGAGAACCTCTTGAAGGTCACAACTTGCAACCACCAGATAGAATGTTAAAGAAGGCACTAATGCTTCTTTAATTCTTGAATACTTTTAATCCTCATCTTTATGAACTCTCCTTTCCTCACAAGAAGTTCAGGCTTGGTAGCTTTTTCTTGGTTTTCATCCAAAATAAGGAAAAAAGTTTACAACCCTGGGATTCTATCTTCCTAAAAGAGTCATTACTCTCTCTCCCGGAATTATCTCATCGGAACCCGGGGCCTAAAGCTTTCAAAGTCACCAAAATTCTTTAAAAGCTCGATGAAGATTTTTCCTTGCTCTTACCAAGAGGATATCCGAGTCTTGGATGTTCCGTGTTTCCACTTCTATCCCCCTTGACAAGCTCAAGTATGGGGGATTAGGTCAAGCTAAGTGACCTAACTAAAGCGGCTTCGTGAGAGCACTATGCTTTATATCCTAGTTTTCCGTCAGTAGTAGTTATGGTAGTAATGATATGTGTTGTTGTTGTTGTTGTTTTATTGAGAGGCTCGCCTTTCCTTTTTCGCTGATTTAGTGTTTTGTGAATTTATTGTCAAGGACTCGCCCAGACCTTTTGAACAGCCTCTCAGGTGTCAACGGTTTTGTCTTTCGTAACTTGATGCTTCACATCCTCCGCTTCATTTGGGATTCGATATCCAAATCTTATCGCTAACGGTTTATCTATTAAGATATTAATAAACGATTAGGGATTTACGTTGTACCCTCGTGAAACATTGAGGACAATGTTGTGTCTTGTATGGAGGGGGATCTTCGAATTTGATTTTGCCTGCGTCGTTGTTTTCCGTAAAATCAAGTTTTTACCACAAAATTTTAAAAAAATACCCAAAAAAAATAAAATGAAAAATTTAAAAATGTTTTCAAAAAGTAAAAATAAGTGTTTTTGCTACATTAATTTGACTTTCCTGATAGAGATGCTGGGTAGAATAAGAGTAAAGTTTTGATTCGATTGTGCGGGTTGAGCTTAAGCTTAGTTCTTAACTTTTAGATAAGCATTCGCGAATATTTCGCAGAAGAAACGAAAATGATAGAGCGCTAAGTATATGAATTGGATGCTAAACAAGGGATTATTTGGAAATCTTAATAAAAACTCGTGATATTATTTGTCGCTTTTTCTCCCTAAAAGTCTTAAACTAATTAATATACGTAGCTACTTTTGGGATTAAAATAAATCAATATTTTCTATAGTATATGCAAAAAATTTTTACGTCTTAGTTCAAAAAGATGTACTTCCCTATATCATATATATAAATAAATGAAGAAGAAAATGAAAAATACATCTATTTAAGATATAATATATGCTGTGGGCTGATGAAAAGTCTGCTGCAATTCTTTCCGGACTCACAACCGATGTTAAAAACCTTCTAAAGAAAGTCCCGTATAAGATTAATAGTCGCAGGCTGAATATATAAGTGTGCTGCATCCTTGCACTGGCTCTACAAACCGATGTTGAATCCTTCTTAATAGTCGAGGGTTACAATTGCATAAGTGTTTTTACTATATTTAAGTGTGATACTTAATAAATGAAAGATCTTTTTGGGTTAAATTCGAAATTATGCTTTTTGAACTTTTGGGCTATTCTAATTTTTATAAAGCTTCTGGTATATACGGAAAATCTAAGAGTTTTTGAAACCTAAGGGATCCGTGTTGTCCCGATAACTAGTCTCTGTTTGAGGGGTATCAAAAAGCCTGGTCACTTCAACCGCTAGGTTCGGGATGTTGCAGAGACTCTTGAGTAGCTTTCTTTGGGATGATCTAGTCCTTCGAATCGATTATTCTAGGGTAGGATACGTGAAGCATAGAATTTTGCAAAACGTTGATCCATTGGTTGAAATTCAAATCAGCATCTTACACAGTAATATAATAATTGTCGAGGAGTGAAAAGTTTACAAATTGACAAATATGAGTAGTGTTAACATCTAACTCAAATAAGTAACGCGGTGATTTTGATGTTAAGCTTGTTTGAATATTGATAATGGTCGAGGACGAAGAATTTACCTTTTTTTAGGGCATTCTTGATCCGAAATGCATCTTTGTTCTATGATCTCCCTAAAAGTTATTAAAATAACGAAGTCAAACGTTTCTGTTTAGTTGCTTATATGAAAAACACAAAAAAAATTGAGAAAAATAAAAACATACAAAATTCTGTGTAGGGAATAAGTGTATATATAAATAATGGGGTTTTAAAAACGGGGCTTTTCAAAACTTAGTTAGTCTTTAATTCTTTGACGAACCACTTAGCTACTTTTCGACGGTTATTAGTCGAGGGGATACACGAGGATTCTTGGTTTTTTAAGTGGCTTACTTCATTGCTTGCGTGAGGACACTCGGGTCAATGTTCTTAGTATGGGGATTTTTGGTATTTTGAATAATTACAACATACCGGTTGTCCATCAAAACGGAACTTAAATGACCAAAACGTACCAAAATACATTCTGTATTTGTATGTTTCTCACTATATTGTGCTAGGGAGGAAACGGATATCCGACAAAAGGACAAAAAATCAAGCAAAAACGGACAAAACCGAGCACGGAATGGAAAAACATGGAAAAGCCAAAGTCAAATCGAAGCCAAAATCCAAGAAAGTCAAAGTCCAAGTCAACCCCGACAAAGTCAAAGCCAAAAATAAGTCAGATCAATGTCAAAGAAATACACTTTGTGGACCAAATTTGCCAAATCCTAAAGTTGTGTAACAAGGAAAATACTTCAAGGGACTTGAAGTTGTAAAGATGCCATATATAACTTTTAGAGGGGACATTTTCTGCCAAAACCCCTAAAAGTTATACACAAGGTCCATTGTTGTAAAAGCAAAACTATAAACCCTCAGGGACTGTTTGTGCCAATTCCTCAAAGTTGTATTACCACTAAGGACTTAACTTGCAATCCCTCTTATAACATTGAGGGACCATTGTTGCCTTAACCTTAAACTTCTCCCCTGCATAACAAAACAAACAGACACCCTCCCTTCTTTCCCGCCAACACTATTTGGCACTATTCATCATCCCCCTCGACCTTTCCTGCAACAAAACTACAAAACCCATAACTCCCCATCCTTCCCCACACCCACATGGGTTGTTGACACCTTGGCAATCCCCAAGCTTCCAATTCGTCAAGGAAAATGGATGCTCATGATCATAAGACTTGTTGGCTACTCAAAATGGACGGCATAGATGGTGCTTGTGGCTCGCTCACACAACAAAAACACTCTCAATCCCTCTCACAAAGAAAGCACAGGAAAGAAGAGGTCAAGACCCCAAGACCTAGAATCTTCCTAGTACTAGTATAAATAGGTCATCTTGTAAGCCCATGGGGGCAGTTAGTTTTTTAGTTAGTTTTTTAGTTTAACCTAGTGTGTTTTTAAAATCATTTTAAGTTATTGTCTTTTAAATTCTAAGTATTGTAAACTGTTTTAGCATTAATGAAGATTTGAAGTTTTTCTTAGTTAAGCTTTGAGTTATTGTGTTAACTTATGTTCTAAAAGCTCGTATAAGCTCTTAAATAGCTCTTTTGTAACCTGTTTCAATATAAAAAAAATTACTTAGATATAAAATTTGTTAAGAAAAAAAAATCACTCCTCAAAATTACCTCAGCAAAATATTGGATGATAAGCAAACAATGGAAGTGCTTATGGACCCCACTAGCATGTTTTTAACAAGCTAGAGCTTGTAGAATCATTCATTTACCCTGTTTAGAGCAAGGGTTTTGGTAAGTTTCCATTTTTATTTTTGCTTATTTTACTGTTTAAGTGCTTATTTACTGTTCCTTTTTGCTTATTTGTGCTTATCTTAGTTATTAGATGCTTATTTGTCTGGTCTTTATTATCTAAATGCTTTGTGTTTGAGTTTTACCTTAAAATTGCCATTTTTAGTGAAATTTGACATTTGCTTATTTAGCTTATTGTAGTGCTTATTCTTGGTTAGATTATGCTTATTTATGCTTGTTTTATCCTTATGTTCATCTGTCTTTAGAAATCTCAGCTTAAATCATGCTTTTTCAGCTTAAAAATTTTGATTTCATATTTAAAGGAGTGTTTGGCTTAAGTTGAAAATGGGTCAGAATGGTAATGTTAATGGGTTGGGGTCCTTGAGTCACTTTTAACTAGCTAATTTAAGAGGTATTAATCAGTTTTAAAAGGAGGTTAGGGTTTAAAATTCATTTTTTTGGTTTCTTGCATTAATGCCTTGAATCTGTTGGATTTTAGAAGTATTTGCTAGCTCAGTTGTGCAAGTTTAGATTAAGTGCCTTTAGTTTCCATTTTAACACTCCCTTTTGAGTCATGAATGCAGTGGAATAGGAATTTTGTTAGTGTGCATGTGCACTTGGTTTTCACATATAAACTGCCAAGATCTTTTCAAGATTATCAAAGGCCCATTTTTCAATCCCAAATATCAGATGCTAAAAATGGCTTTTAGACCTTGAAATTTGGTGCACAAGTTCACCATGAGCTTAACTCAATCTGTTTTTAACTATTTTTCCTTTTTGAGCTTATTTTCCAGCTTATTCATAAGCTGGCTTTTAGCCCTTTGGAATTAGTTAAAAAGTCCCCTGGTGCAAAAGCCCAAGTTGACACCCCTTTTTCTTGTTTTTCTTTAATTGAATCTTTAGTGCTAATTGGCTTTCTAGGAAGCCTATAAGCTGTTCTATAAGCCCTAGCAAGCCTTAAGCTTAGGACCCCTCTCTTGAGCTTAAAAATAAGCCCAAAAGGTGCCATTTGGCTTGTTTGTCTGCCAATTTTGTGCTTATAGCTTATTTGCCTTTTATGGCTTATCTATCTGTGGGTGTTAGCTTATTTTGGTTTGTCTTTGCTTATTAGGTTAGTTTAAGCTTGTTCTAGCTTATTTGGATTTGTCTTAAGCTTATTTGAGCTTATTTGATTCTTAGTGTAAAATTTTAAGTGTTTTTAAAACCCTATTATATTTCTACTGTTCGCTTTCTTTAGCTATGAATTGCTTATTTTTGCTCTATTTTGCTCTTTAGGAATAGCTTATTGCTTATTGTAGCTTATTTCCATTTTCCATAAGCTTACTAGAGCTTAAACTGCCTAACAGTTAAGCATTTTGTAGTCTTAGAGTAAAATTAGCAAACTGCCACTTCTTTTAGCTTATTTCGTGCTTATTTGCTAGTTATAAATTTTTTTGTCTTTTTTAAAGTTGCTTATTTTTAGCTTGTTCAAAAAGTTGTAAAAAATGAGAAATAAAAACGTTGGGATTAGGGGAGGCCCCAAGTGAGCAAGACTCGAACTCGGGACCTCAACCCCATCAACCAACATTTTATAACACACTCACTACCGCTGTGCTACAATAGCTCATCCGGTAGTGAGTTGCACAATTTAATTTATAAGGGCATTTTAGCCCATTAAGCCCATAAGCTGTTTTCAGCTTATTACGGCTTATTTATAAGCCCACTTTTATAGCTTTTATTTTTCCTAAATCCAGTACACCTTAATCCACTTTCCTGTATTTTTTTCACATTTTTTATAATCGTTTGATATTTTTTATCATTTATTTTCTTTTAAACTGTTTTTTAATTATTAAAAATTAAATAAAAATTAAAAAAATATTTTTTTTTTTAAAATTTTATTTTATCATATTACACTTAGGAAAAATAGAAAAACTTTCATAAGGTCATTTTTGCAAAATTTCGTTTTTTAAAGAGCGGGATTTGTTCTCGTGCTCGTTTTTCGTACTTTCTAGCTCAATTTAGCTCCGTTTTCGTTCTAGTTTTCTTTAAAGTTCCTTTTAGTCAATTTAAATCCATTAAAAGTGAAAAAAAATCAAATTATGTTAGTTTTTGAAAAATTAGGGTTTTTAGTGTGTCGTTTTAGCTTCCCGTTTTTGTTTTTAGTATAATTTGTGTAATTTTCTCGTTTTTAGTGTAGATTGCTTTATTTTTCCTGTAGATTTAGAAAATCAAACTCAAATCTTTTCCATTCATGCATTGTTATTCAAACCAACTTCCGACTTTCCAATTCACTCCTCGCTGGGACTACGACCCGGGAATATCATACCCTTCACTACCCGGGTTCTATTGATTATTCGTGTTAACCAAGTGCTCCAATAGTTCATCCAATTACCATTTGCATTATTTTATCTTTATAGTCTTTTTGTCCTTTTTAGCTTCAGCCCTTTAAAGCTTATTTCTGGCTTATTCAATAAAGCTTATTTTGAAGTTTGAAAATTAGTGCTTTGAAGATCCTTCCTTGTGAAGTTGTTTTCTTTATAAAAACAAAAAAACAAAAAAATATTTTTCATTTTCTTTTATTAGTATATTTATATATATAACCAAAAAATTCCAGAAAAATCAAAAATATAAAAAAAATTATCAATAAAAATCATCAAGTTGGTAAAAGAACACCAATATATAATACTTTCAACTGAAGTTTTATCCATTAATAAGTTCTCGAACCAAAGAATTAAAAATTTGCCTTTTGTGTCACTAGCGACGTACGACTCACCTTTAAAAGTTAATTCTTTTAAAGAGCTACCGTGAAGCTTGTTGATTATTAGGGTTAAGTGTCTTGTCCGTTATTAAAATAGATTGTGAAAAATTGTTGAAAAAAAACCAAAAAAAATAGTGTAAATTTTCTTTTTATATTTTGAGTGCATGCGCACTCGTTCCCAATCTCGAAATCAAAACCGTCCTCAACAACAAGCCCCACCGGTAGTTGTTGAACCTTTTAATTTTGAAGAACCTTTTGACATGGCCGCTAATAGAGCCGGTGGTGCTGGACCACCTCCCGCCAGAGGAGGTGGTTTACCAGTTCTCGACCTTCAGAATATGGAGGAGTTATGCCAACCGTCTTTAGATGGTCGAGGTGGACCAATTGCTCCGATTGCAATTCAAGCAACGACTTTTGGACTTAAGAATGACATGATTTAACAAGTTCAAAATTCGTGTCCATTTCGCGAACCGAGTGATGATGCCAACAAGCATCTCGACAAATTTTTGCATGTCACCCAAAGCATGAAAGTGAATGGGGTCTCCGATGACGCCCTTCGTTTAATGTGAATCAAAATGAAAACTGAAGAATCTTATCTTTCTTTGTATTGCCTGAAGGCTGTGATCCGCTAGCACTAGTAGATGGTTTTACTCCTGTAGAAGACAACATAGGTTTGTTAGAAGCTAGGTTTGATGTAGAGGCCTTTTTTGTGATTGTGTTTCTTGAGGATGTGACGGGCTCAGTGAATCTAACTCTTTTGACTTTATTCATTGGGGTCACAGCCACTAATTGTTCTCCGGAATTGTTGATACTAGGGCAGGTTTTACTGATTTTTGAAAGCAACTCCTGAATTAGTTTAGTATACTTACAGGCAGATTCTAAGGTTGGATCTAGGGGATAGTTTGCTTTAATATGATCGACTAGATCCCTAAGAACTGCAGCTTCTTCCTGAGTGTGCTTAATATAGGCAGAGTGAGCTGACCTTTTGTTCAACAATTTAGGGGTTATTGGTTCCGTATTAATCTCTGGATCACTAGGATGATGTGTAACTTCATTATTAGCTAAATCTTTTCCTTTGAGTTTCCTCAATTCATCCTTGAGAGTTGTAATTACCAAAACTTTTTCCTGAAGACAAGCATTTAAATCAGAAATTTCCACAGACTTTAGATTGACTTGATTAGTTAAGTCAGCACATTGTTCTTTTGATCGAACACGTGCTGGTTTAATCGAGTCATAAAGTTGCTTATAGGTCTGTTTCAAATGCTCATTCTCAGCAATAAGCTTTGTCACCCTATGATCCAATTCAATATTTATGGTTTCAATCTCTTCTAAGTCCTGTTTGATCTTATCCTTATCCATATTTCCACTGAGAGATTTAATTCTCTCTTTCAACTTCTTTATGACCATGTCTTTCTCTTGGGACTGAGCTTTCAATTCATTTAATTCAAACAATTGATCAAAACTTGGAGCACTTTGATTTGAAATAGAATTGTCCCTTTGAAAAATTTCCTGATTAAGTTGAGTATCAACTTCTAACGAAATGCAATGTTTTTCAAGAGTGGTAAACCTTTTGAACAGTTTATCGTAAATCTCTTTTTCAACAAAATCCTTTTGAAGCTCAGTCTCAAGTTTGAGACACTTTTCACATTCATGCACATTCACAGAGGCAAAATCCATAGAGGAATTTACAATCAAGTTCACAATATCTTTGCTCATCACTTGTTCCAAGAGTCGTTCATTTTCGTTCAAAGCTTGATTCATTTTAACTTCAAATGTTTTTGACTCTACACGATGTTGTTCCACAGCCTGTTCCATTTGATAGAAGACATTTTGGACTTCAGCAAGTTCATCAACCAATTGTTGGTTGAATGTACTAAATAAGTCCTTCAGAGCTTTTACAAATGGAATTATTTCATCCCTAAAACAAGCTTTTGTATGTTCGAAACCCCACGTGCCCTCAGTGATAGCTGTGGGCGTGGTTCTTTCTTTGACTACCACATCAAAGTTAGCAAGATGGTATTTAAGTTTCTTCAAACTCGTATTAACCATGCTGACTTTTGGAAGTTCTTTAGGAACCTCAACATTGGTGGGTCTATCAGAAAGATCGGGTTCTGAGGAACTCACAGAGTTATGCGACCAAAAGGCTTGTTCAGCAGATAATTCAGTTTGTGGAACAAACCGTGTTTCAAAATCTTTATAAAGTTTATTTAGAGCAGCATAATCGATTGGTGTGGTATCAATTTGTTTTATCTTTTCTTGCATCATATTATCTTTATGTTTTAAAATCATTTTGAACGACTCTCTTCAGCAAGTGTTAAGGTCTCTTCTGAGTCAGGGATCACAATAGGATTGGTTTTCTGAATTATATCACCAACATATAGCATAGGTTCCAACTGCTGAGCTTTCTTTAGATAGAAAGGATTTTGAAAACCTAGAGCTTGTTTAGTGGTATTATCATAGAAAAACTGAGGTTTCATCAACATGTGAACAGTTTGTGCAGATTGATCTCTTTTAAAAACGATATTATCTAGGTGTTTGATCTGCTTTTCTAAGGTTATTTCCCTATCAAGGTTTCTAGATTCTTCTTTCTTAAAATCATTTTTGAGAAGAGTAACCGTTTGCAATAAAGATTCCTTTTCTTTTAAATGTTCTGAAAGAGTTCGTTTAAGATGATCAATCTCTACAGACTATGCACATGATTCTAAAACGTTATCTTGACTCTTTAAATCAACGTTTTGTCCTTCTTTCAACACTTTGACTTGTTCCTTATATCTTTCAAGCTCAGCAGTTAAAGTATCATTGACACTTTTATTTTCCAGATTCGTCTTGGTACAATGAACTACTTGGGTTTTTAGTTGTTCAATCACAGATAATATCAAATCATCTTGTTGTGCAGAAGAGTTAGAATTTTGAACAGCTACCTGTTGTGATTCAATCAGATACTGAGAATAAGGAATGATATTGCTATCACTGGTTATTTCAGTCTCTGAATGGTTCACAACATTTGACTGTTCAGAAGACGGCATAGCCTGCACAACTTGATTAGTCATATCATTATTCACATTATCATGATTGTGTACCTCAGAAAGAGCGTCTGAACCATAGTGAGATAAATTCGCCATGAGAGCAACTTTGGCAGTGTTAAGTTCATCACAATCAGAGTCATATGCATCCAAATCATCAGCTTGATAAGCAGCATTGTGAGTTATGACAGTCTGTGTGGCTTGACCTTCTGGAATTCCTGGATCTGCCAAAAATGCGAGTTCCTCCTCATGTAAAATTTGACCACTTGCTTGAGCTTGAACCAACAACACTTTATCCTTAAACCACGAATCATCCCTTTTCCTCTTTGGTTTGGTGCACTGTTTGGACATGTGGCCTTCCCCTTTGCAGTTGTAGCAGTTCGGTTTGGTACTGCAGTTGGGTTTTTCTGAGCAAACTAAACCAAGTTGTTCTGAACGTCGAGTTGCTTCGAACTCAGGTTGTTTGACATAGATGTTCGACTCAGTTGTTCTAATGCTAGAGTTTGTTCGACTCCTCAGTTTGTTCGGACTTGAGATGTTCAACTGAGTTGGTTTACTGGATCTCGGTTGTGTCGAACCGCTTCCTTTGTTCGATCTTGAGTTGTTCGACTACCGTTGTTCGAAATCTTGAGTTATTCCCACTTGAGTTGGTTCGACTGGCACAGTTGTTCGCCTGTCAGTTGTTCGCCATCCACTACTAACAAAACCCAATAAAAACCTTAAAAACACAAAAAAGACAGCCACAGCCTTTTTTGATGATTGTTTTTGAACAAAATACTTTAGTACAACTAGTGTTTGAGTCTAAACCTTATAGGAACAAGAAAAAATGAAAACTTTAAGGTTTTTGAGCCAAAAAATTTAAAATCAATATTTTGCTCATCCAGTTTAGATTTCTCAATAATTTTTATGTAGTATATAGCAAAAACTTTAGCCTTAGTTCAAATTTATACTTGAATTTTTCAAAAAGACGTCTTCCCTATATCATATATAAAAAAATGATGATGAAAAATAAAAAATATAATAAATATAAACTGTGGGCTGATAAAAGTTTGTTGTATCTTGCCGGCTCACAACCGATGTTGCAGCCTTCTAAAGAAAGCCCATAGTAAGAATAATAATCCGAGACTGATAAAAGTTTGCTGCATCTTGCCGGCTCACAACCGATGTTGCAGCCTTCTAAAAAGTCGAGGGTTACAATTGCATAAATGTTTAATATTAAGTGTGAATTAATAAATAAAAGATCTCTTTTTGTTAAATTCAAATATGCTTTTGAACTTTGACTATTCTATTTTATAAGCTATGTGTATACGGAAAATCTGAGAGTTTTTGAAACCTAAGGTCCGTGAGTCCCGATACTAGTCTCTGTGAGGTGTCAAAAGCCTGGTCACTTAGCCGCAAGGTTGGGATGTGCCGAGACGAAAGTCGCTACATGGGATGATCTCGCCTTCAAACTCATTATTCTCGGGTGGAACGTGAAGCATAGAATTTTGCAAAACGTTGATCCATGGTTGAAATTCAAAATAGCACATACACCTAATATGTAATAATTGTCGGGAGTGAAAAGTTCACAAGTTGCAAATATGAGTAGTGTTAGCATCTTAACTCATAATTAGCGGTGATTTCGTTTTAAGCTTGGTTTGGGATAAGTGAAAAGTCAGGGACGATGAATTTATCCTTTTTGGGGCATTCTCGGATCGAAATGCATCTTGTTCTATGATCCCTAAAAGTTATAAAATAACGAAAGTCAAATAAGTTAGTTAGTTGCTCAAAATGAAAAATACAAAAATATTAGTGGTAGTTAGTGTATATATTTAAAAATGGTAAAAACAGGGCTTGTTGAAGCTATTGATTCTTAAATTTCCCTCGATGAACACTTAGCTACTTTTCGAGGTTATTAGTCGAGGGGAATCGAGATTCTTAGTTTTCTAAGTGCTTACTTCATAGCATTGCGTGAGGACACGGCAATATCTTAGTATGGGGGATTTTGGTATGCGTTTAATTACACATACCTTTCACCATTAAAATCGGACTTAAATGACCCAAAACATACCAAAAATACATTGTATTTGTATGTTTTCACTTGTTTTGTGCAGGAAACGGATATCCGACAAAAGTACGAAAAATCAAGCAAAAACGGACAAAACCGAGCACGGAATGGAAAAGCGTGAAAAAGTCAAAGTCAACCCCGACAAAGTCAAAGCCAAGAAGTCATCAAGTCAAAGAAAATACAACTTTAGGGACCAAATTTGCCAAATCCTAAAGTTGTATAACAAGGATAAATACTACAAGGACTGAAGTTGTAATTATGCCATATATAACTTTAGGGGGGCCATTTCTGCCAAACCCCTAAAGTTATATAACAAAGGACCATTTTTGCAAAGCACCAATATACCTTGGAGGACTAACTCTGCCAATTCTCTTTTAACTTTATCACCTAAAGGACGAATTGTGAAAAATACCCATATAACTTGAGGGGCTTGTTCTGCCACCTTGCCAAACTTTCTCCCCTGCATAACAACACAAACAGACACACTCCCTTCTTTCCCGCCAACACCATTTGGCACTATTCATCATCCCCCTCGACCTTTCCTGATCCACTGTTCACGCTTCCCTGTCCCCCTCCTCGACCACTGTTCACCCCCATCCCCCTTCCCCCCCCCCACTAAAAAATGTTACACCACTCTCCACAACAAGGCCAAGCTGGCAATCCTAAGTGCAACCATTGGCCAATGATTTCAAACGGTTGAGATCACACAACTTGGGCTCTACACAAATTTGATGGCTAGGATTATTGTGTGACTCACTCACACAACAAAAACACTCTCAATCCCTCTCACAAAGAAAGCACAGGAAAGAAGAGGTCAAGACCCCAAGACCTAGAATGTTCATTAGCTTAATATAAATAGGCCATCTTGTAAGCCCATTGAGGCAGTTAGTTTTTATCTTAGTTTTAGTTTAACCTAGTGTTTTTTAAATCATTTTAAGTTATTGTCTTTTAAATTCTAAGTATTGTAAACTGTTTTAGCATTAATGAAGATTTGAAGTTTTTCTTAGTTAAGTTTTGAGTTATTGTGTTATCTTATGTTCTAAAAGCTCATATAAGCTCTTAAATAGCTCTTTTGTAACCTGTTTCAATATAACAAAAAAAAAATTTGTACTTAGATATAAAATTTGTTAAGAAAAACACAAAAAAAATCACTCCTCAAAATTACCTCAGCAAAATATTGGATGATAAGCAAACAATGGAAGTGCTTATGGACCCCCACTAGCTTGTTTTTAACAAGCTAGAGCTTGTAGAATCATTCATTTACCCTGTTTAGAGCAAGGGTTTTGGTAAGTTTCCATTTTTATTTTTGCTTATTTTACTGTTTAAGTGCTTATTTACTGTTCCTTTTTGCTTATTTGTGCTTATCTTAGTTATTAGATGCTTATTTGTCTGGTCTTTATTATCTAAATGCTTTGTGTTTGAGTTTTACCTTAAAATTGCCATTTTTAGTGAAATTTGACATTTGCTTATCTAGCTTATTGGAGTGCTTATTTGCTGTTTAAACTTGCTTATTATTGTTTTTATAGCTTATTTGATATCTGGTCTAAGGAGTTTATTCATAAAAATTCCAAGTTATTAAGCAAAATAGTTGAAAACAGTTTTAAAAGGGGTGTTTGGCATAAGCCTCAAAATGGGTCAAAATGGTTTCAAAATAGTTTGGGTTACTTAGCCAACTTTGGTGAGCTTATTTGCAATCTTAATAAGCTGTTTTTATAGGTTTCTTAGTTTAAAAGTTTGATTTTAAGCCTTTTCTATAAGTTGTATAGAACTGTTGGGGTAAAAACAGTTTTATATAGCTTATTGGCTTAAGCATTGTTTAGCTGCTTACTTTTGTGTTTTTCATGCATGTTTAGGTGTCTAAATTAAGTAGTATAAGTGTCCAATAGTGTGCTTTTAGTTTTATAACTTTTTGTCAAAAATTGCTAAGTGTTGAAAAATGAAGAAAATGCTTTTTCATTTGCTTATTGTGGCTTATTGTGAATTTCAAAATGCTTTTTGATTGCTGATATTTGTTCTTTTAAGTATAAGCTTAATCTGTTTTAAGGTTAGAAGTCCATAAGGATCTGTTTAATAGCTTATTTTTAAGCTAGAAAAGTCCCGTTTGGATTTTTGCTTAACAATACTAACTTAAAGCTAGCAGTACTAACTCTAAGTTAGTATTGCTGAGTTTCTCTTGCTTAATTTAGCTTATTTGCTTGTTAAATTTGCTTATTTTGTGTTCCATTTAGCTTATTAGGTTAGTCTTAGCTAAATTTAGCTTATTTCCTTTTGTGTAGAGCTTATTTGAGCTTATTTGTCTTTTTAGAGTAAATTTTAAGTGTTTAGTAGTTTTTTAGCTTATCTGCCATTCTAGCTTATTTTAGTTGCTAATTTTTGTTCTTAAGTGCTTATTAGATATTTCTTATTGTCTGTCTTAGCTTATACTAAGTTTTCATTTGCTTATTTGCCTTAAATAGCCAAACAGTTAAGAATTTTTTTTTTTGATTTAGAGTAAATTTAGCAACTGCCACTTTCTTTTAGCTTATTTCGTGCTTATTTGTAAGTTACAAAAAAAATTCCTTTTTTAAAGTTGCTTATTTTTAGCTTTTTCAAAAAGTTGTAAAAAAAATAAGAAATAAAAGTGTTGGGATTAGGGGAGGACCCGAGTGAGCAAGACTCGAACTCGGGACCTCAACCCCATCAACCAACACTTTTATAACACACTCACTACCGCTGTGCTACAATAGCTCATCCGGTAGTGAGTTGCATTATTAATCCTATATAGGCTTTTTAGCCCATTAAGCCCATAAGCTGTTTTTAGCTTATTACGGCTTATTTATAAGCCCATTTTTCTAGCTTTTATTTTTCATAGAACCAGGACACCTTTATCCACTTTTCTGTATTTTTTCACATTTTTCCAACTTTGTTTGCTATTTTTTATCATTTATTTTCTTTAAATCTGTTTTTTAAATATTAAAAATTAAATAAAAATCAAAAAAAATATGTTTCTTTTTTAGAAAATTTTATTTTATCAGTCTTCACTTAGGAAAAATAGAAAATCTTTCGTAGGGTCATTTTTACAAAATTTCATTTCTTAAAGAACGGGTTTCGACCCCGTTTTTGTTTTCTCGTTTTTGAGCTCGTTTTAGCTCCGTTTTTAGTCTAGTCTTTTTTATTCTTCATTTTAGTCACATAGAGTAGATCATAAGTAAAAAATCTTTGTATGGTTTTTGACCCCTTGTTCGGGGCTCTTACTCTCGTTTTTTTAGTTTTATTTCATAATTTTTAGGTTTTTCTTAATCGTTTTTGCATATTAGTAGATAATTTAGCTTTTTAATCCCCTTAATAATTAACA
This sequence comes from Tanacetum coccineum, assembly GCA_026074375.1. Classification (NCBI taxonomy): domain Eukaryota; kingdom Viridiplantae; phylum Streptophyta; class Magnoliopsida; order Asterales; family Asteraceae; genus Tanacetum; species Tanacetum coccineum. The sequence goes on from BQNB010010227.1 coordinate 56,214, forward strand.
TCATTTAATTTCCAACTTTCCGACTGTACCGATTTTCAAGTCCAGCCTCGTTGGGGATAAACGACCCGAGAATATCATACTCCTCGGATTTTATTGATTGTCTTTCTTTTAAACTTTTCAAGGGCAACTTGAATTGTTTTTGGGTTATATAAGTAGTAGTATATTTATAATATATTAATTATTTATTTACCTAAAAAAGAAGTTGTCACTCCTCTATGAATTAGAGCTTGTCAGTAAAATGTAGTCCCTTCAGCGGAATGACCAGCGTCTCGTTAGTTAAGCACTTCTTCAAAATTGAAACGTGGAACACATCATGAATTCCACTGAGCTCTTGCGGTAGCTCAAGTCGGTAAGATACCAGACCAATTCTTTTCAACACCTTGAAAGGTCTAATGTATCGTGGGTTCAACTTGCCTCGCTTTCCGAAACGAATCATGCCCTTCCATGGCGACACTTTGAGAAGCACATTATCTCTGATTTGAAACTCTAGAGGTTTCTTGCGGTTGTCAATATAACTTTTATGTCGGCTCCTGACTATCGTCAGTCGTTCTTTGATTGCCATGATCTTGTCAATTGTCTATTGGATAATGTCGAGTGTCATCAGCTGTCTGTCTCCCATCTCTAACCAACAAAGTGTCTACCTACACTTTTGCCCATACAAAGCCTCGAATGACGTGCATTTGATGCCAGTGTGATAGCTATTGTTATATGAGAATTCCACCAAAGGCAGGTGAGTTTCCCAACTACCTCCAAAGTCAATCACACAAGCTCGTAACATGTCTTCCATTATCTGTATCGTTCGCTCGCTTTGACCATCCGTCTACAGATGATAAGCAGTACTCATATCAAGTCGAGTACCTAGAGCATCCTGAAGTAGTCGCCAAAATCACGACGTGAAACGACTGTCTCTACCCGAGATAATAGAAAGAGGTACTCCATGTCGAGTAACTATTTTATTAATGTCCACACGGGAAAGCTTATCCATGTTGTAGTCTTTTTGAATTGGAAGAAAGTGTGCAGACTTCGTCAACCGATCCACTACAACCCATATTGAATCATGCCCTCTTTTAGTCTTAGGCAAACTTGGCACAAAATCCATCGTGATTTGTTCCCATTTCCACACTATAATTTCCGGTTACTGCAACAAACCGGATGGCTTTTGATGTTCTGCCTTGACTTTAGCACAAGTCATACATTTTCCGACATACAAGGCAATGTCTTTCTTCATGCATGGCCACCAATAATACTCCTTTACATCCTTATACATCTTGTCAGCTCCTAGATGGATAGAATATCTCGATCTATGAGCTTCATTCACAACAACCTTCCTCAGGTTGTTAATCTTTGGGATCCAAGCTCTCCCGTTTAAGTATCTGACTCCGTTAGACCACGTTTCAAGTTTGTGGTCCGCACCAGAAAGTGCTTCATCTTTTAAGTTTTCATCTTTCATCGCCTCTTTTTGAGCGTCTAATATGCGAGATTTTAAACTCGTTTGGACTAACATTCCTAACGCTCGTACACGTGAGGGTCTCAATCTCTCTTTTCTGCTAAGAGCATCTGCCACTACGTTTGCTTTACCGGGATGGTATTTGAGTTCGCAATCATAGTCACTTAGTAATTCAATCCATCTCCTTTGTCTTGTGTTGAGCAATTTCTGGTTGAGGATATGTTGAAGGCTTTGATGGTCAGTGAAAACCGTGCACTTTGTGCCATAAAGATAATGCCTCCAAATCTTTAGTGCAAAGACTACAGCTCCAAGTTCCAAGTCATGTGTGGTGTAATTCTTTTCGTGCTTCTTGAGCTGTCTTGATGCGTATGCAATGACCTTGTCTCTTTGCATTAGCACGCAACCCAAACCCTTATGTGATGCGTCACAGTATACCACAAAGTTTTCAGTTCCTTCGGTAGTAACCCGCCAAACCTATAAATTGGCGAATTTCCGTAGGTGTTGTCGATACTTCCTATTTCTTAATAGCCTCAACCTTGGCAGGGTCTACATGAATTTCCTTTTCGTTAACTACATGACCAAGAAAGTGTACTTCTTGTAGCCAAAATTCGCACTTAGAGAATTTGGCATATAACTTCTGGTCCTTGAGTAGTTCTAAGATAATCTTTAAATGTTGTTCGTGATCTTCCTTATTTCGTAAGCAAATCAATATATCATCAAAAAAGCCTATGACGAATTTATCCAAATAGGGTCTACACACCCTATTCATCAAGCCCATGAATATGTCAGGTGCGTTTGTCAACCCAAATGGCATGACTAGAAATTCATAATGCTCATAACGCATCCTGAATGTTGTCTTGGGAATGTCTTCCTCGCGAACTTTCAACTGATGGTACCTGATCGAAGATCTATTTTTGAGAAGTACTTGGTGCCATGCAATTGATCAAAGAGGTCATCAATTTGGGGAAGTGGGTACCGATTTTTAATTGTCAGTTTGTTTAAGGGGATGAACTCGACCTGATTAAACCTTTGCTCAAAAGTTCCTGTAATTTCCCTGACAATTCTTGCATCTCTGATGGTGCTAAACGATATGGCGCCTTTGCTACATATCAATTTGGATCAATTTGGAACTCAACTTGCCTAGGCGGAGGAAGTCTAGGAAAATCTTCAGGAAAGACTTCCGGGTAATCTCTCACTACTGGGGTATCTTGGATGAGCTTCACCTTCGGATCTTTGTCTACAACGTGTGCCAAGAACGCGAAGCACTCTTTCTCCAAGTACTTGCACATCTTAATAGCCGACACGATCTTCAAATCTCTTACGGGTTTCTCTCTGTGCACACATAAAGTTTCTCCGCCTTCAAGAGGTATTTGTAAAACTTTCTCGAGGCAATTGATCTTGGCTTGGAATTCGGTAAGCCAATTCATTCCAATTACCACGTCAAAACTTTTTAGCTCAATCAGAATTAAGTCAATGTCAAATAACTTATCGGTTAAATTCAGCTTACAATCTAGCAATATCTCCCTAGCCTCATACTCATGGCCATTTGCATATTCAATAGTATAAGAATCTTTTAGGCACTCAGATTTAAGATCAAGTAGTGGTCTAAACTCTAACGAGACAAAGCTTCTATCAGCCCCAGTATCAAATAGAACATAACGTAGTGATCATTTAAGAGAAACGACCAATCATTATATTGGGATCATGCCTTGTCTCCTCAGCCCCAATCACATGAACTCGTCCACGGGCTGGTGCTCTATGATTTCCAGCATTGTTGTTGTTCTTGTTGTTATTGTTAAGAGCTTGGTTCAACCTCGAGAAAATATTCCTAAGGTGACCAAAACTTCCACATTCCTAGCATGCTGGTCTCCTCCCATTATTTCCTTCTCTCCTCTAGCAGTTCCTAGCAAGGTGACCCGTCTGCTTGCACTTGTCACACTTTGGGCAGTTTTCAGAGTGATGCAGGTTATAACGAGCACACTTAGGGTGTGGGCCCGCATATGGTCGTAGCTCCTAGGCAGCCACTATGGAGTTTCTGGTCATTCGTTGCCTCTTATCTTGTTGGTTACGACCTTGGTTTCTCTGTTGGTCTTCATGCCTCTTCCTTTCACTATCATTTCCCTTTGACGCCCTACTAGATCTGACCACATCATTGGTCAGACATAAAGCCAGGCCTACAGCAACTTGTAGGGTGATTGGGTTGGATTAGGTGACTATCCATCTGATCTCATGGACTAAACCCCAAATGTAACGATCAACCCTTTTCTCTTCAGTGGAGACCATGTGAGGAACTATTCTGGCCAACTCATTAAAGTGGGTCGTGTATCATCATATGGTTCCAGGATTCCAGATTTTGCAGCTGATCTTCCTACAATACTCCTCTGTCAACAACTTTTTGAAATTCTTCCATGATAAACCATTTGAAGCTTCACGCCCTCTTGTCTGCACCCGGGTGTTCTACTAGGTTAATGCTCGACCTTGCAACAGACAAGCAGTATACTCAACCTTGTTTCCCTTAGCACATTTGGTGATACTGAGCTTTGACTCTACACATTCAAACCATAACAGCAGACCAACGGCACCTTCAATGCCATAAAATTCCTTAGGCTTGTTAGCCATAAATGTCTTGTAGCTACATCCATTTCCAGCGTTAAAGGAACCCTATCCGTCATTGGTTCGTCTTTCATTAAGGTTTGCAACAATTTGGGTGAGGAGGTCTGCCAATCTAGCAGCATTGTTGGTTAGGTCGACATTGTTGTTGACTCCTGAACATGTGTTCCTTGTAACCATGATTCAAGTCCTCCTGTTTAATGCTCTTGCCACGAAAGCGGCATCCTGATCTCTATTTGCCCGCTGATCTATCCTCTCTATATGGTTCATAACGTCATGTATGGTTTGAGAGTGGAGATCGAGCCTAATCATGTAGTCCTACGACACTACTGCCAGTTGTTGTATTCTCTAGAGCTCTTGGCAGTTCATGTCGGGCCTGTAGTTCCTGGGCACATCAAGTCGAGGCCCAGTAGGACGTGCAGGCTGGTCCATGGCAGCCTGTCGTAAGTACCTATCAGTAACCCGAGTAGGGGCAGGGGTGGATGACTCACCAATATGGTACACACTTTGGGTTGGGACCACTGACTCATATATCCCAAATGGGTTCTGGGTCGGGGGTATAACCCTCATCCTGGCTGTCTGTCTTAAGTAGGGTCTCTGGTGAGTCGGTGTAGGTATAACAGTAGGAGGTGGAGGTATAACAGTAGGCGGTGGAGGTATAATAGTGGCCGGTGATGGTTTAGGAGGACTAGCGATCTCGTAACTAGTGGCCTTATGCTCTGACTCAAGATCTTCAAAAGGTTCTTCTTCCGAGCTTGATATCGTGTAGGGGTAGTGTGCAGACTCGTTGGCAACAGGGGTTGATGATGACCGTGACATAATTATTGTAATAAAACAGAAATAAAGTTGTGCTTAGTCTAAACAGGTCATAATGTAACAAAGATAAAAACATATAGACATAGATACACATAATGTATGGTAGAATAAATATGAATGCATGAACATGTTACGTACACACACGAAAAATGCAATTTCAGGTGATTAATATTTAAACCCAACCAAACATGATCCATGACTACTACTCCCATCATTGCATGATTCTTCCAAAATTAGGCATAGGTGATCAGGCTATGCTTAATTAAGGATTAATGATGCAATGCTAGGACTAGTCGACTCGTATACTGTTTAGTGTTTACGAAAATGTTATTTTGGTTATAGTTGCGATTTTTATTTTTGAAAAAAAACGGTATTCTCTATAACCTCATAGCTCTGATACCAATTTCTGTCACACCCCGCTAAAGCAGAAACACAGAATGTAATAGAGAAATATGCAAAAGCATAAGATAATAGAACAAAACCATACTTAATATTAAAATAAGTCCACAACATTACACATGTACTTTAGATTCAAACATCGGATCATAAACATAAGTCTTTATAGATACAACATTGTCTAAAGAAGATAACTTCATATGTAAGTGCGTTGGAAAGACATTACTGATGATCACCTGAAATGCATGAGAAAAACGGGTCAACTATAAAATAGTTGGTGAGTACACATGTTTTAAATAACACGAAAGTCTTTTAAACAATATCCTCATGGTAAATGTCCTGTCAATCCATCTTGTTACAAGTCCCGCCCAAACATATGGATTCACATACATTCCCAAAATAAAAGTATGTTAAAAAAATGTAAAAAAGTCAAGATACACTTTGTTGTAATAAGATGCAAAACATAACATGTATAACAGTGCCATGCAACAAATGCCCCTATATAAATAATATGCGTTTCATAAATAGGAAACAAGAGGTTGGCCGACCTCTAATAGCGATATCCATAATATTTACACTCCAGAACAGCGGAGCGCACGAACGGTACGTAGAATTGGAGTGCGAACGGCAAACCAATGGGGGACTAACAATGTGAGGACGTATGAACGGTACGTTACCTTGGGGTACGAACGGTACACCCACATCTCCAACACTATTACCCATATTATAACTACATAACTCTAAGTCTAAAAAGCATGTCACATCAAAAATAGAGCCCAACACCACTCAAAATGAAAGTGTTATAGTCTATTTTGTCAAATCGTAATATTTGTCAAGTCACAAGTATTGATCAAAAATACTCTAAGTCATAAAAGCAACCAAGATTTTCATGTCAAAATAAGTCCAAATATATCACAGTCTCACGTTTATGCCAAAAATAATACGTCAATTTAAAACATGCATTTCACCCCAAAAACTACGTAAATATGGTAAAAAGGGGTATGTGATTACTCACTTGAATGAGTAAGGAGTGAGTATAAGAAGCGGGCTTGACAAGTATCACCAAAAGCAACCCGTAAACGTAAACTTTGCTAAGCGCGACCTAATACCAATACTTACTAAAATCTAAACCGTATATCCTTATAATGCTTTTTCTTTTAATCTCAGAACCCTCTTGAATAGCCTTCAATTTGATGCCATCTTTATAATATCATCATGCAGGAAATTGAGTAGTAAAAATGACGTATTGAGGCCATATTTATATTGCCACGCATTTAGATGAGCAGTCTTTTTTTAGAAACATATGACAAGTAAAAATAAGTCTTTTTTATACTTTGATAACTAGCTTAGTCAATACACTAGTATTCTTAGACTTGCCATTCTCTTGTTATTTAAGATACGTGGATGTTAACTAAAAATATGTCATCAATTAATTTGACTAGTCATCTATAGGTTGTCTTGGAGCCAAAGAAATTGATTACGGGTAAACACGTATGCACTTTTATTGTTTCTTTTAGTCACATACTTCACAATTTGTTATTAGCTACAATATATAGCTAGACTGCATGAGACGTTTATATATTCTTGTGCAAAATGTACAATTAAAATTGTCATTTTCATCTATAGAAGCATAGGATATAAGTTTTGTAAAAAAAATGTTAAGACCATATGTAACTTGACGTATATACAAGAGAATTCAAAAATTGGGTACTTGTGATCGGAACTTATATAAAAAATATAATACTAACAGTACGGCACGCAGGGCCGTCTCGTAAATTTTGGGTGTCGTGGACAATAATTAAAATTTGCCCTTCGAATCACGTTTAATATATATGAGAAATTGTTCTACCAAAAAGAAAAAGTGAACTAATAACTAGTTAAGAAGTGAACATTTAAATGACTATTAGTAAAAAAAGACTAAAGTTTTTAAGTGTGATTACACTAACTTTTTTAAATAGCTTGAGTCATATCATAAATAATTATGTTGACGTTATGATAGGTCGATGGACACGTTTCACACTTGGTTTCCTAATAAAATAAATAAATAAAAATAATCTAAGCACAAAATGACCTGAGAAGCACAAAATAAACTTAACACAAGTAAGTTTAGTCAAAGACGTTATAAAAATATTATCAGTCACCAACCTGAGTTTAGACGGTTCTCACAGATGTCCATTGCCGAAGCCGAGTATGTGTCTCTATCTATGTGTTTCACTCAAGACCTTTGCATGAGAACTCAACTCATAGATTATGGATTTCACTTTGACAAAATACATATGTGTTGCGATTCAAAGTCAGCCATAGTCATCTCGTGCAACTCGGTCAAGCATTACCTCACTAAGCACATTGTCGTTCGCTATCATTTTATCAAGGAACATGTAAAAAAAGGTATTGTAGAATTATACTTTGTCGGAACACAATACCAGTTAGCCAACTTATTTACAAAATCTCTTTCGAAAGAAAGGTTTGAGTACCTAGTTGGACGACTCGGTATGAGATGTTTGACTCCAGAAAAACTGGAGGTTCTGACAAATGAGTTGCTTAATCTATCAAACACTGACTTGTAAATATTTTTGAAAACCAAATAAAAAATATAAGACTTTAAAAAAGAAAATACAAAATTATAAAATTGAAAATACCAAAAAGTCTCACGACATGTCTATCGTCAAAATATTAATTGCATTTACGTTTTTAAAAAATGTCATTTAATAATGATACGGAAATATAAATGTACATTGAGTGAGACTTCATCAACAAAATGATTTTGAAAATGTTTTTAAAACATGTCGATCTTCTAAAAATTTCTATATGACTTGTGTACAATTTCAATACCCAACTTGGACCCAAATGGCAAAAAAGAGTGTACGCTTAAGTGTGTTTATCCCCATCAAAAGGAGAGAAATCTTCTTAAACTTGAGCCGCTCTCATCAAGTCATTTAAAGAGTTAAACTCAAGTAACAGTGATTTTCTCAAAATGTTGAACACAATTGACATTTACTCCTCCATGTGTGAACACTTTCGATTATTGAAGCACTGTGAAGGGTGAGTTTTTTTCAAAATAAACTCTAAAGTGTCAAACGTCTTAATTAATCTCACAAACACTTTGACTGATTTTCAAAAAGGTTTCATGATCTTATACACAAAAACCAACTATTTCACAACGATTATGAAGTAATAAGGTGGTTATGGTTAGGTATTATCTCATGATACAACCAGAACCGGAGGGATCTACCCAGAGATATTCCATAGTTATAAGTAACAGACCTTAGGTATGATTTGGAGATGAATGAGAAAAGCTAATAATGTTGACTAATGGGTTTATGAGCTAGCACTAGAACAATCACGACTTGGTGTTAGTAAGAACGTCTTGGAAAACATTAAAGACGTTGAATAATGAAAAAAGAAAAGTTATGTGAAGGGTGAAAAGAAATGAACCCTCCATACAACTTAGTTAGAAACCCGGTCAATACATATGCTACCAAAATGACAAGATGGTGTCTGATATTGAAGAAAGTCATCATGAACCCAGTAATGTAAATGCACATTCCTTCCAACTTCTATAAGTTCTTCTCAACAGATTATTGTTTCCATTTTGTCACAAAGATTAACCGTTATTTTTTTTTTTTTATTTACTTCTCACTCGAGAACATTGATATTTGAAAGGTATGGGGGATTGCAGTCGACTCCATCTTTGATCACTATAACAAATACACTATTGAGACTAGTGCCAATAGAGATCAAATATATATCTAATTAGGACAACATTTCATGATAAACAATTGTCCTTGTTATTTCACAATCAAGAACACTAGTGTTTCCAAAGATAGTCCTAGCTTATCCTTGTGATCTTGTCTGAAATTCATTAGTGTACCTCTTCTAGTATTTCACAGTGATGAATGTAAATCTTACCAGTGTCAATATCAAACAACACTGAAAGTAGGTGACTTGCACGATTCTTTACGAATCAAACTAGTGATAACTAGAAATCCAAAGTGATCAAGGTTATTAGATTTGACGGGAAACGCGTAAATTGTTGAAGTTTACTTCAATGATTCACCTGAATTCATTGTTATCCTAACTCGAACAGGAATCCAGATTTAGGAACGGCAAGTGGAATATCGAAAAGCGTCATTAGCATCATTAGACGTGTCCATTTTAGATAGACTATACTTCAAGTTAGGAGACCTGTTAATGAGATTCATTCATGAATCGAATCCTGATGACGCAGGTACAATATTTATACTATATAACGATCCCCACGGAACCAGAGGTTAATGTTACAGAACTTTGAGGAATGAACGAGGCATTCATCCATATCTTCTATTATTTGTTGACCCTTATATGTACATGTAAATTTATATATAACTACCTCAGATACAACACCATTAGACTTATCACCACATGCTCTTACTCAAGCTTCAAAGACATTCTATTAGCATCAAAGATTCAAGAAATCAAAAAAGCTCAAAACATATAAAGACAAAGACATTCCTTAGTGATTGAATGAAGATTGTTATATCAGGGAAGATTGTTAGACAAAGATCAAATGTCCACCCAAGAAGAGGAAGATCATTTGCTTTTAAGATGATGCAAGTATGTCGGTCCAAATCACAAGGCGATTCAGAGAGGTCCTCATGTATATAAAGTGTCGGTCACCATTAGCGTTTAAAGAAAAAGTACTGGTTACTACTATTAAGTTCATCTAACATAAAAAAAGATTTAACGATCACGGAACACAAAGTCAAAGAAAAAGGCTCAAGATCAAAGATCGTGAAGCATTAAGGAACAAGTTTACTACAACAAAGTTCAAGACCATGACACAAGACTGCAAGGAAGTAAAATTTAATGTAAATTGACTGACCGCCTGATGTGTCGTTGTGAGGTTGTAGTTTATGATAGTTCAAGTTTTAAATTTATATTTTGCCGACTTTAACTAAAACAACACTTTAACTGGCAGTGTACCCGGTTAGATAGAGTTTCGTGGTAAGTAGGGTGTCGATCACTAAGAGCGAGAACTATAATCCTTATATTTTTATTAATATTTTGGTTAACTAAACTAAGTTAATTTAAACTATGTCAATTCTATTCTATGATAAACCTATGCTAAACCTATGTTAATCTTAATTCTAACGGATAAGGGGGGTTTTAGCCTAAGAGACTGACACAGGTTTGTGGTAACTTAGATCAACTTAAGATACAATAACACCACGACAAGCCAGGGACAAACTAAAGATAGAAGAGAGAGGCTAGCCAAATATAAGTAAACAGTATTAATCACGATTTAATCCATATAAGAACGATTGGTTTTTGTTTAGTATAGTGCAATGAATACTTTATCTCAAAAGCGAATATCATCTTAAAGAACTTAGGCGTTACTTCTTCCTAATACCTAGACATGTAGAATTCTGTCACAATTAAAACGCTTCATGGCATAAAGCATTCCTATTTGCTGTCTATATATCTTATCTTACGGATTAAAGTAATGGTGATCTTCTGAAACCCTAGCTCACAGAGACTTTACCCACTTACTGCTTAATGGCAATTTATATACTAGTAGTCCACTGGCCAAGTATTTACCAATTGATTAAGAACGTACTCGTTGATCCCAAGGGACACCTGCCAGTCCAACTAAGCTTATTAATCTAAAAGCAAAGATAGGTCATTATTTGTGATCCTATTGGTATAGATATATAAATCACTATATGGAGATCCATCCGGATCTTAAGTACGTCGGTCTGGTATACACTAGATCCTGTTTGAATGATTAGGTCGCTACAAAAGGACGTAAACAAGTATAATTGATAATACATAAAACAAGTAACAACGATAAATTTATGCATGCGAGTTAAATATCACCAAACATTCAAATCTTTATAATAATGGCTAATACCCAATGGTATTAGCCCTCAAACGTCATAATCAATACAAGAGTAATAATTCAACCAAGGTAAACTAACCGAGTTAAATGAATGATATCAAAAATCAAATGATTACTAGAGTATAGAAGATTACAAAGTGTTTCCTATGGAATTAGTAGCTTTGCTTGACCTCTTCTACTCTTCTTGTCTTCTAAAAATTGACTTTTGTGGTTAAGGTATCGTAAATATGATAAAGCACATAAAAACCGTTTTGTTTTCTATTTTTAGGGGTCTGGAATTGGTCAGATAGAGGTATATCGAGTCTGATAGATACGGCGTATCACGGGGTTTCTTGGTGTAGGGCCACAGTTCGATATTTCCAGAATATTTTATTTTTTTACTCTTGATCGACTGTTAGAATGTCTCTGGGATACGCATATTGGTCTTTGTTCCTTCGTGGTTTCTTGTGAAGTGCAGGCACAGATACGCCGTATCTTTCTTGATGGATACAGCGTATAGGATGTCAGAACAGTAATCTTCAAATGTCTTCGTTTAAGCTCCAGAATGAGTGGCTTTTTGCTAATCTTCACCAAGTTACTCATATAATATACTGCCAAATTCTCCATATACAACGAGTAAGTAACAATTCTTGCAATAATTAGACAAAAAGGGTTATTTACATGGGATAAATGATGCTATAAAAGTGACGTTATTTGATGTCATCACCGCCCTTTAGAGGAGATTGTTAGCCATTAAAATATGTCAGCTAACAAAGAAACGTCGGTCATCAATAGAAAGTGTCGATCTCTATGAAATCGGAACTTTATAATAAATGTATTAGACTAGGTGGGAACTCAAATTTGGACTTTAAGCTAATATTGTCCATGATTAGGGCCATAATCCAAACCAAAGACAAGCCCGACTCAACCAAAGAAACCAAAACCGGTCCATGCATCCTCTTAGGGTTATTGAAATATAAATAAACCCTCCTCATGTGGAGAGGTGGTGTGTGTAAGTGTTGCTTGTTTTAAAAATACAATTCCCTTCCTTCTTTCTCCTTTTTCTTTCTTGCGAGTTTCACTACATCACCAACCCGTCCTTCTCTATTTATTCCGTGTCTAAGGTTATGTGGAATGATAACTTAGGTGTCCAAACAAAATTGTACAATCGAAACGGATGATGTATCATAGGATTTGTATGTGTGTTTTTGAATTAGATGTTGTCATAGAACGGTTATCATAGGTGTGGTGCTTTTGAATATACGAAACTGATTCAATAGTTGTGGACTGTGTGGTGTTCTTGAATATACAAAACTGTCGATCGAATGATTAAAGAAGGAGCTTATAGAAGAAGTTTGGAGTAGAATAGCAATAGAGTTGGTACTTTACTAAAATATGTAGAGTTGTGGTAATGACACGTAAGATTTGTTAATTGTAGAGGGTTGTGCAAAAGTGTGTTTTATTACAATATATGGATATAGATATAGATATAAATAGATATATATATATATATATATATATATATATATATATATATATATTATATTTATATATATATATATTAGATAAATTGTGCAAGTAACTAAGTTGGCTTGTGAGCTCTAGGGGTGTTGATTGGTTTGGTTATCGGGTTGTTCGGTTAGTTCGATTATTATTTTTTGGGCCAACCCGAAAACCGAATTTGAATTCGGTTCGGTTTTCGGGTTGACCCGAATAACCCGAATTACACAACTTATTCTAAAAATAATAATAATTACATAGAAATTTAGCAAAAAAAATTATTTCAAGCATAAAAGATGTTTTTTTTATCTTATTATAAATTTGTAATGGTCTTTTTATATATAAAAAATATATATATTATATAAATTCGGTCTTCGGTTCGGTTTTCGGTTCAGATTGTCAAACTCATATCCAACCCGAAAACCAAATTTGAAATTCGGTTCGATTCGTTTTTAGCAAATTCAGTTCGGTTATTAGTTGTGTTCGGTTTAGTTCGGTTTCGGTTTTCAGTTTATTCAGTTATTTCGGTTTTTTTGCTCACCTGAGCAGAAAAACCGAATAAACCGAACTGAACCAAAAATAATCGAACCGAACTAATAACCGAACCGAATTTGCCAAAATCGAACCGAACCGAACTACTAATTCAGTTTTCGGGTTGGATATCGGTTTGGTAATCTGAACCAAAAACCGAATTCATATAATATATATATTTTATATATAAACTATATGTTCCATGTCATAAACTTTGTATCTTTGAGGTGGCGTCATGTCACTAATTCATATTAATCCAGTCATAGTTAGCCCCATATTATGTTGATATATATATATATATATATATATATATATATATATATAGTTAGGATCAAATGAGAAGTTTTCTTAAAATAAGAAGGATAAGAAGTAACTATAACCGCATATCCGAGATGCACCGATTTAAATTAGATGCATATTTATAATCTTAGATGCATTATAACGCATTATAATGTGTTTTCTAGATTTCAATTAGATGCGTATATGTTTATTAGATGCATTTAATGATTTCTCTTGTTTGTGTTCCTCTGCATGTGTTAAAATAATGAAAATCAATTTGCACCATCTACACATCAAATTAACTTTCGAAATTCAAAATGATGCATCTAAATAAATAGAGATGCATCTTGATATTTGCTTAATTGTACATTAAATTACCCGGGATTTTGCCAAATAAAAGCCATAAAAATGCCAAAAGAATAGAAAAAGTGTGCTTTTGTGTCTAATTGTGCAGGAAAGGATTACAAAGACAAAAAGGAACAAAAAGAAGCAAAAACGATCAAAAACCGACAAGGAACGAAAGAGACAAGAGCAAGAGTGAAGAATCAGCCAAAGATCACAGCCGGATCAGCCCGACACAGCAAGCAATGAAGTCAAAGCCTCAATTGAAGTCAAAGGACCAAGAATGACAAGTCTTCAAAGTTGAGAAGCTTATTTGAGGTTTTAAAGATTCAAGGACCAAAGTTGCAAAAGAAGAAAAATGTTTTATAAAAGAAGAAAAAGAGAAAGAAAACACAAGGGGTGAAATTGCAATTTCAGAAACTTGTTTATAACTAGAAGTGGGCGGACAAATCACAAGGACGAGATTTGCAAATATTCCAAACTTTCAAACAAACCCCGCGTTTGTCGCAACTGTCCTAACAGCCTAAAATACTTTTCCCGCCTAAATTCCACACAGCCCAATCTCGAAATTTCCCACCCCCGCTCCTCTCTATAAATTCGAACCTGTTCATACACCTTCTCCACCTCATCCAGCACACGTGTCATCATCTTATTGGTGCGAACACCTCACACTTCTAATCAAACGGCCAAGAATGAAAGGAAAATGATCAACGATTGAGATGTAGTGGAAGATTCAAGAAGCTCTGTCCTCTCCTCTTTCATTTTCTATAAATAGGGAGCTTAGGCATCATTTTCAGAGTTTTTAGTTTTTGTTTTTTCAGTTTTTAAGTTTTTTTTTCATTTTTAAGCATTTTTTTTAAGCTTTTTAAAATTCAGTTTCATTTACTTGTACTTTTGTGATTCCAGCTTGTATACAATCATTTTGAGCAATTACATTCAGCTTTCAAATATTTTCATTCTTTGATTTCAAATTTTATAGAAAATTTATACCTCATAAGATCTTTATAAGCTCTCTTGAGCTTATTATAGACTTCATCAGCCCTCAAATTTAAGGTTTAAATGTTGTTAATCCTCACTTCATTTACTCTTTTAATTCATTTTATGGTCTTAACATGTTCATTTGAGACTCATTTGATGAAGATTCTAGTAGCTTATGATAGTATATAAGCTGAAAATAGCCTTATTGTTGCTTATTGCTCTTTGGTTTAGAGGTTTTTTGGAAACCATCTAGCGTTTATGTTGAGGTCATTCACTCTAACAAGAGTGGCCTCTTGTCTGCCGAGTCTCCAAAAATTCAGGGTTTCATTTCTTCAGTTTCCTTTAAGCATTTTAGCTTATTAAAAAAATTGCTTTTTTCACTATGGCTGTAATGTCAATTATTGTATTTCATTAAGTTTCAGTTAGGTCATTAATGTGCACTAGTTATTAAGCTTGTCTTAGTTTAAAATCTCAATTTAGATTCCATATTTAATTTCTGTCACTAAGTAGTTTTACATAAGCCTTAGTAGATGAAACTGCCTTTATTCTTCCTAATAAGCTAGCTCTTTTACTGCTTAATTAGCTTTATTAGGAAAAATCTAGTAGAAGTGGATAAAAAGATTTAGATATCTTAGCTTTTAAAACAGAATTAAGCTTACTTTATGTTTAGATAGAATCAATAAAGGTGTGTTTGGTTTAAGCATTCTTTGACTCCTAAAGTCAACTTTTATAGTTCAAAATGCGTTCATGCAGTGGCTGTTATGGTTGTTAGCAAGCTTTAAGCAAGTCTTAAAGGTTAGGATTTAGTTTTACAAAGATTAGAGTTTAAAAACTCTTCACTAGCACCAGGGCAAATATTTCAGTTTAAGTAGTTTAGATTTTAAGAATTTACAAGCATTTAGGAATCTCATTTAGTTAATTCAGAGATAAATGCATTTAGTCATTTGATCATTAGTTTTAAACTTGAAGTTTAGCTTGCATAGAATCCTAATGCCATTTGCATCAGCATTATACTTCATATCAGCATAGATTGTGCCAATTTACACTTTGAGTTTTTCATTTCTTTGTGAAAATCTTGCAAAATTCTTTTATCTAGGTAGATTTAAGGAACATAGTGTAGCTTATTTCCAAAATCTCAGCATCTAAGGTTTAGTAATAAGCTTGATAGCTTATTTGAAAAAAGCTCAAAAACAGTTAATAAAAACTTGCACTTTTTCAGCTAAATTTTCTTGCTAAATTTGTTAATTTCTAGTTAGTTTTAGTTTATATATCCTTAGGTCACATCATAAGCATCAATTAGCTTCTTTTAGTTTTCATTTTCACCTAGAAATAAGCTAGATATAAGCTAAAATGTGAAAAAGCTTTTATACATCTTGTTTCTGTAACAGTTAGAGCAATCCTTATTTTCTAGCTTAATGAGTTGTTAAAAGTTCAAAGTGTCTTTATTAAAGTTGTTAAAAATAAGCTCCTTTTCAAGTTTGTAGTTTTGTGTTTTTTCTGATTCTCATTTTTTAATAAGCCAAAAATAAGCATAAGCGTAGGGTCTATTTGGTACTTTTCTTAAATTTCAGGGTTATTCGTTTTAACTAAAGTGTAAATTTTCTATAGTTACCCCGCCTACCCTGTTCTTTCTTTAATTGCAATATCTACCCTGTCTTTTTAGTTTACATAAAATAGTTTTAATATTTTAGAAATTAGTTTATAAAATTAGGGTTTTGTTTTAATTGAACAATTTAGGGTTCAATTGGGTTTTAAAATTTAGGGCTTTTTGTCCTATTTGATTTCTGCACTATTGAAGTTTATAAAAAACATTTTTCCATATTTTTCTCATTGAATTTGTATTTTCTAGAAATTAAAATAGAATTTAGTTAATTCCTTTTTCTTAGATAATTCATAAAAAATGAGTATATTGTTTGAAAATTTCTTGATTCTTTTTTGCTATAATTTTCATTTTAAATCTAGTTATTTTTTGAAATATAAAAGAAAAATTTTAGTGTTAATTTTTAGGAAAAAGTTTATTTTTGATTATTTCATTAAAATTGAAAAACCATAAAAAATTCAAAATGTAAAAAGTTCAATTCTTTTTCATAAAATTTTCATTTTAAATTTGTGATTTTTTAGGTATAAAATTTGGTTAAAAGTCGTGTTTTAGATTTTAAATTTCAGTTTTTAGCTGCGTTTTTACATTTCCGCTTGCCATTTTATATTTCGGCCTTTTAGTTAGATAATTTTTTTTTAATTCACTGCTATATAATTTTCTGTAGTGTAATCAACAATTCAAAAGTCTTTTATCATTCTTGACTCGAATCCGGATTATTCCTAAATTCTCAATTCACGATTTCGTTGGGACACGACCCGAGAAAAAATACTTCCCGGATAAAAAATATACGAATTGTGTTTTCTTTAGTGAGATTTCTACCTTGTATTTCTCTTGTTTGAGGAGTATTTTGGAACGAATTCTTACGGGATTAATACTATAAGTATATTAAATTTGTTTTTCTACAACCACATCTAATGCAAGTCGTTGCATCTCAAATTTGTGGTTTTAGTCACTTCTCACTATTTGTTATTTTAATTTACTTCTCACTGGATCCCTATTATATATATACCATTAAAATTTTATCCTAATATAAAAACACACTTTTTATGCTTGAAATAATTTTTTTTTTCTAAGTATTTATGTAATTATTAATTTTCTTTTAATAAATAGTGAAATTCAGGTTATTCGGGTCAATCTGAGAACCGATCCGACTTCAAATTCGGTTTTCGAGTAAACTAAAAAAAATTTAACCAAACTAACCAAACAACCCGATAACCGAACCGATCAACACCCCCTATGTTCATAAACAAATTTTCTGCATGGCACGGGCCATATCTGGCCAGAGGGTAGATCCGTAAAGGATCATCGGAAGATAATTAGTAGGTCCAATTAAACTATTAAAGTAAACCCCAAACTAGCCCAAGCTGATGATTAAATTCCTTGCATTGGCTAATTCTTCAGAATTTTTGAAGCCATATTTGATATTTCTAACATTTTTCTTATTTTTAAATCGTCATGCTACTTTGTTTTAACTTATGAATTAACTATAGTAGTCAGAAAGATCCAAGATATTATCTTGAATTTTGTATAACTTTTCATTTGATATCAGAAAGCCAAATTAAAAAAAAAAACATGTTTATTCTAGCATTCGTGCTTACCGGGCGTTTTAGATGTTCTCGAACCACCACTCCAAGCAACCATAATTTTATGCTACACATAACCAAAAATCCTAGATCCGTCTGTGATAATTGTGGTGGATATTTCTAAATAATAATATTGTGATGAACATTCATATATCCTTCTACATTTTATTTCTACCTATTCTCATACACTTACAAGTGTTCTCTACTCATTATTTTTCTTCATCTGAACCGTCAGTTTTTTCACATGTCAAGATCTTGTTAATAGGAAGAAACGTAAGACATCATGTAGGAGGATATAACAATGCTCTTTTTCTATTGGAGCATTGCTATCCCCCTACATTTTATTCCTACTCATTCTCCGACACATGTAAAAATATTAGAAGTATTCTTCATTAATTATCTCTCTTCCTATGAACCGTCAGTTTTTTTATAAGTCAGGTAGGAGGATATGTAGGAACATCAAGTATGAAGAAATATCATTTCTCTATCAGAGCATTGTTATATCCTCCTACATTTTATTCCTACTGATTCTCTTACACATATAAAAATGTTACAAGTGTTCTCCACTCGTTATCTCTCTTCATATGAATCGTCAGTTTTTCTACATGTCAAAATCCTGTCAGTAGGAAGATATATAGGAACATTAAGTAGGAAGAAATATCAGCATGCAGAGACTCGATAGCGCTTGCACGAGATAGCATTACAGGTTCGAAGGATTACATAGCAACTTTCTTGTATAATTATATACATATACTAAAGGTGGCATGAAACGACGTCGTTTCATATCGCTTTCCGCCGGCCCAATTTTTTAGCCCAATAACAACGTCCAAACAAAAAAAAAAGTTTCCAGCAAAAAAAATTCAAAAAAAAAACGTTTTTACAAAACGGACCCTTAACTTTTAATTATTTACGATTTTTTTATATAATAAACTTTATTCATCAAACATATACCATATATTTACCGGTTCATTCAGGTTAAAAAATACCAACGAAAAGATCTTCGAATTGCGAACAAAATGAGCCCAATGCTGCAAAGCTTCCGACATACGCACGATTTTATAAAAAATGTTGAAGTCTAATATAAATAATTTTTTTTTTTTACAAAACGTACCCTCAACTTTTAACTATTTGCGGTTTTTTTATATAATAAACTTTATTCATCAAATATATAACACATTTCTACCGATTCGTTCAGATAAAAAAATACCCGCGCAAAGAACTTCGAATTGCAAACAAAACGAGC